>APFE030975438.1:192418-203591 GCA_000404065.3 Pinus taeda | reverse complement strand
TTAGATTGCATTTTAGGAATTGTATATCTACATCACGCGGTGAACCTGAAAGGAAAACTTCTTAAGAAAGATCAACTGTAAAATAAATTCAATGAACATAAAAACGCTTTGGAACCTAACGCACAACATTCAGAAGTCTAGGCTAGAGACGTATTCTGACGTCGTAAAGCCTGGTAACTATCACTTTCGTTGAAGGTTGGGTGATTCCTCCTCTTTGAGACGACAAGTGCCAGTATGGACTTGTGCTCCCACGTACCGTCGAGTATATATTGGGAGACCACAATAGGCTATATCATTTATCCTTAGGAAGCCATGTCTGCCGCCCTATCGATCGCAATCCACTAAACACAACATTCAGGAAGATTGAATGTCGTACCGTAAAAAGTATTCTGCAGTTTTGCGATTGGTTTGGTAATCCCTCTGTCTAGATTTCCAGAGTAGTCTCTTTCGTTCCTTTTCAGACTCCTTAAAGGAAAAGGTCCATCTGAGCACTTGTCACTTCAGGCTCATTAAAAATGGAAGAGGACTAGAGTCATCTTTAGCTTTTTCTCGACTCTTAAAAATTGAAAAAGCAAGTTGTGTCAAAGCGTCTAAAATTTATTTTAATAGGAATAACGTCACTATTCCCTCGTTAGTCTTAGGTTGAGAAAAATGGAGCCACCAACCAAGGATTTCCCTTTGGGGGAAATCCTAGTCCTTTCTCCTCTTAGGGAGATGTTGGTGCACCTCATATGGCCACATTGTCCCTCCCAGGACTGACAATTGGCTTGCCAATATGGCTCTTCTCGACCTATGTCGTTCAAACCGCCGCGATTCCTGAGCAATCAAGTCAGCAACTAGATGATACTAGAGTTACCCCCCAACTTTCTGCTTCGCTTGTTTCTCCCTCCCCTCCCTCTTCGCTTGGTAAAGCTGGTAAAGCTAAAGACCAAGTAACTGAGAAGAAGAAGAAAGGGAAGGAGAAGGAGAAGAAAAAGAAGGAGCAAAAGGCAAAAAGGGACAACCGTGCATCATCTAGCGAAAATCCACACACTGCACCATCCAAACCGAAATATCTGTGTGTCATTTGCAAAGGGGACCACTATCATCGAGATTGTCCTTACATCCCTCGGATCTTAAGGGATTGGTCTGCTCATTTGCACAATTCGGTGTCATCAACCTCTGACGATCATGTTGAGAGTACACCGTCAACTAGTGAAAATGAAGTCTCTGGACAGAAAGGAAAATGTAAATTTCCTTGCAAACTATGTGAAGGAAATCATGTCGTCCACGGTTTTCCCTTCCTAGACGAATCTAAAAGGGTCTTGGATGACCATCCTACTGCACCGCTACGGCTTCCTCCTGGGTACAAGAAACTCTTGCCGAGTCCATCGCTAGTTGAAAATCCGACTGACACGACTTTGTGGTTGATCGAAGCATCTATCATTGAAGATAAACCCTCTGAATCCACACCAGATGAAAGTCAAAAGGTTGAGGTGGCAGTAAACCCAGTCCTGTCTTCTGAAGGACCATCTTCAAATGATACAGTCACCGAAGAGAATGAGAACGGCATTGTTCAAATTATTTTCATAAACACAGACTCCGATGAACATGGGGGCAATCTACCCGTTCCTTTACTGCAGGAAGGAAGTTCGTCAGGGTCATATCCGGTCGTTTATTCGATCCCACCTCCGAGAAACCTAGTCGTTTCCTTCGATTGGAATCTACTAGGCAGACCCCGTTTACCGTCTAACATACCGTTCCGAATCATTGTACAAGCTTACAGAATGGTCATGATCAGTACCATCACAGATGAAGGGGCTTTTGTGAGTATCCTTTCCTCAACTGCTTGGAAAGCGCTTGGTTCGCTATCGCTTCTGCCTGAGATGTGAAATCTAATAGGCTTCGATAAAGGAACCAATCGATTGTTAGGGATCCTTCCGAGTTTGCCCATAACTTTGAGAGGGAAAACCATGTATCTGAATGTAATGGTAGTCCAAGGACCTTTAGATTATAATCTACTCCTTGGGCGTGACTATAGCATGGGAGCCATTGTCTCCTCACTCTTTCCAGTAATGTGTTTTCCGCATGAAGGCCGAGTGGTCCAGCTCGTAGACCAGCTTTCATTCCCCAGCTCACACATAGCTAATAGTCAAGTACCATCCGTAACTGGTCTTTTCATGCAAGGAATGTCTCATCAATCTCCTGTCCGTTCGCCTAAAGAATGCGAGTAATTCGGTGGCCATGACTGATACCCAAGGGGCATGCACCCTGGTCTGCTTTGACAGGAAAACTTTGGGTATAGGGTAGGTTTCCGCGAAGGATACATGACTAGTCTGACACACCCGTCCGTTTAAGGAAATGGGATTAGACTGGAATAAGATACCTCTGTCAAAAGGTAGGCCTTTCCTGACAGAGCAAATGTTTTGTCTGAAAATTGAAGGGTAACCTGGAAACTCTACTTCGCTATACCTAGGGGCATGCAAACCTTTTTGCGCGCAAGTGAAAAGCGGCCAGTGTAATGCTAACCCCATAGTTTTGCTGACTTCAACTGCTTAAGTTAGGTGATTGGTCGGATCGACTGTTCACCTTTGAAGGGGTCAGATGGCACCAACAAAGTAAAGGAAGAGTTTTTAGACCTAACCTCAGTATTTAATTAACCCCTAGGACAGTAGTTGGTCGTTCCTAGCTTGCATGCGAAAGGGAGCGGAGCAAAGTTTCGAATGGTGCAAGCTCCTTAAAAATTGAACCTATCGGTGAGACATCCTTATTATACAACTGGAACGAGCAATTTTTTATGCAAATTTTAAGCTCGTTAAAAATTAAACCTAAGCAATGAGCAAACGTTCCCCTAGATTTCAAGCTCATTAAAAAATGAACCAACCTCCGGTAAATAACCATTGTGAATGCATTATCATCAGCTTTTTGAGCCCTGGTCGTGTTCTTACCATCACCTCCACTCTGTTTTAGCTGATCATACGCCTCCATTTGATTGTTTACCCTTTTGAGGAACAGCTGTGACGAGTGATTCTGTTAGCCGTCCTTGTAACACTGCCATGATTGGAAAATTCCAAACCTTACCTGGAATTAGTAGCTACCCGAAAATATCACTCGTTCCTCAAAAACGAGTCTCCTTTAAGCTCTTTCCATATGACTCATAAAATATGAAAAGATTTCCGAGCAATTGGCCTCTCCAGCTCGTTAAAGCTACCGGAAGTACTATCCCTCCTCTATATTTTAGTCTTTTTGGACCTGAGGGATTATTACACAAAAAGATTAAGCGCTTGTCTTGTTCGGCTCGTTAAAACTATCGAAAATTCATCCCTTTCGTATTATTTTATACCTTTTCAGACTTAAGGGATTATATGACGAAAAAGGATTAATGGAGTTTCCTTTACGTCCCTTTTCAGACTCTCTACAATTGAAAAAGGACCGAGTTGTCTTTGTCGTTAAACTCGTTAAAACCAATAGCGACAAACTTGTCCAAAGGGACAAGAACGAGTTTCACTGTCGCTAGGCTCGTTAAAACATAGCGACGGGTTTGCCTGAAGGGAAAATTATAGAACAAGCATATGTTATCCTCCTCAAGCTTAATAAAAATAAAGAGGCACTGGTCAACAATCACTGGGGAAAATTGGGAAGAAAACTTGAAGAAACTTTATTGGTAGCGAGTCGCTCTTGAACATGACACTTTCACTCCATCACCATGATTGAGTCGAGTTGGGTTATTTCATTCACCGGTCATACTACCATTGGTCCATCGTACCATCCATCTTTGGGGTTAACGCTACCAATCCATTTCAATGTCACCGATATGTTCAAGAGAAGTTGATCAGAGAATTCACCAACCTAGCTTGTGTCTCACCCGCTGCAATACCTTCACGCTTCATCCTTTCATGTTTTCCACCCTGAACCCTGTATCATCATATCGTTTCACCTCCACAAAATCATTTTCTCCATTCCGTGTCGTAGATGTGGGATTCATTAATGCCCTCCTACGACAGGTCACTTCTTGTCGACGACAACTCATTATCCAATAAGTCGACCTAGGAACAACCCCTTTCAGTACTTTGAAGCTTGCATGCCTCAATGGCGAGTTTCTCACTTACGGCGACAGGTTTACATCAATGGCCTTCGACCGAAAGATTTTGCATGGTGTTCGATGCCAAGTCCCATTTTCACACCACGTGAATTGTACTGTGGTACCTTGAGCATCATCATCATTATCAGTGATTCCTCTCGCGCCTGTTAACATCTTACATCATTGGCTGGTAATCAGGCGATGTCTTTCCATGTTCGACTCCAGAACATTTTTCACATGGATCGACTTGTACTCCGAGTGAAGATTGGACGAGTTTGAAGACCCTAGATCTAGTTTCATCCATCCGGCTGCGATATATTCAGGAAAATAAAGACATCAAATGTACATCATTGCTGCACAGATGATCATCCGAATCAAAGGATGATGGCTCTATCAGAATCATCAGTCTGCCACACAGATGGTTTCTGTCCTATGTACATGAAAATGAATTTATAAAGTTGAGCATGGGAGTGCCTGCCCTCAGCTAGATCATGAAAAGGTTATGAAGATAATGTATTGTATTGTATCTTATTACAGGTCGCCTTCCAGCTCGAAAAACCTCGGATCCTCATGATAAAGCATTTCACCCGACATCAAAGATCTACGACCTCATGCTTTAGGGGGCAACTGTTATAGACATATTTGGGCACCGCAACCCCAATCACATATGTCCATAAACCAAGGGCTTTTGAGTCCCTAAAAGTGTTGTTTCATACCCTAAAGGAACAAGGTCAGAGCATTACATCATCTCCCAGAAGTTCTCCACAAAAAACTGCTCATAACTGGTCAAAACTGGACCATACAGACTGCTCAGTGCAGAGGGTGTGATGCATCTCACCTGCTCAACGTAAAAAGTGCAATGCATACTGAAAATCCCTTCTGTAGGGTGCGATGGGCGAGAGTAGACAAATGGTAGAGACAGTTTGCAAGGTGGATGATCATGGAATCTTCCAGAAACTTCTCCTGTGACACTTGCCTCTCTGAATTCGCCCAAGGATGAGTAAGAGATCATTAATCTCCAAGTGGAATCAAGAACTATCAGGGAGAAGACACTAATCAAAAATCCCAGAAGCTGACTCACACCCCTGCAATCATCTATATATGGATCCCTAATCCCAGAGATCCGGAGGCTGGAATCTTGTATCTTGTAACGAAGCGCTGTTGGTTTCTTGGTGGAATATCATAGTGTTGGGTGATCTAAGCTTTTCATGAGGTGAAGAAGGGCTTTGATGCTGGGAGGATGACTCTGGGTCAAATCAATGGGTTGTAATCCTCTCTTCTAATCTCTATATCAATAAAGCTATTCAAGTTTTCCTCCACATTCTTGTACGTTTGCTAATATATGCATATGTGTGGTCAATATATATCTGGTCCTATATTGTTTATGATTGTAGATCTCTTCATTTTGAAGGTATTATGCTGCTTTGACTTTACAAGTACTCTTTGAAGCAGAGTGGTCAAGGGAGGAGCGGCAAAGATCTGTCAAAGAGGAGAAGGAACAAGCAGAGAACCAAGCGAAAGGTTGAGGGTGGTATTCTTTGCTCCTCTCCCATCTACTTATCATAAAGGAAAATGAAAATAACTTTAATCTGTTTGTTTCTAAGATAGCTACCCATCTTAGTGGGACTAGCAGCTCTGCATAGACACTAGATTTCCCAATAACATTCATGCTTCAAGGAAAACCATAAGCTGGTTGGGATATCTAACTTCCTTGCATGGAAAAGAAGGATAGACATAGTCCTCAAAGTGAATGAAGTCATTGATCATGTCCATAGAAAGGTCTCCAAGTCATCTGAAGATGAAGCACTATTTGAATACATGGAAAGGGATCTAAAGGCTCAAAAGATTCTTAAGGAATCTATCAAAGATCCCCTCATTCCTCATATAGCCGAGCTGGAGACATCAAAAGAGATATATGATGAGCTGGTAAAACTATTCTCTGAAAGTACAATAAGAAAGATCATATCACTTAGATATAACCTATATAAATTGAAGGTATCAAAGGATGAAGGGATATCTTCATGCCTCTCAAAAGCATCTCAAATAAAAACTCAATTTCAAGATCTAGGATAAATGGTATATGATAAGGAAATGATCTCCATTATTCTAAATGCACTGACTGATGAAAAAGGTAACCTCGTGTCCAATGAGGAAGAGGAAGCTATCCCATTCAACAACTTGTGGTCTCTATTCAAGACAGAAGAAAACTAGTTGAAGGGAAAAATGTGATAAAGAACCTAGAAAAAGCGGTCAAACAATTACTAAAAGAAAAGGAAAGTTCAGTAAATTTGGTCGGCAAAAAAAAATGAAGAACATGGCTAAGGTTCAATGCTATAGATGTCAAGAATATGGGCACTATAGAAGAGATTGTCCTATAAGGGACAATAACAAGAGAAATAAGGAAGAAGCCCATATTATCGAAGAAGTGGAAGAACCTGAAACAAAGAAGCGTAAGAAGGAGGAAGTCAAAGATCTCCACTATGACCGAGATGATCTCGTTCACTAAAAGGTATTCTCTGTTGTGTAAATTATAGATAGGAAGCATTGCAAATAAGACATGATGCATCATATTAGAGAATGGCATCATGGTAGAAGCATTAGAAATAAGAACTCGTGACATAGGTAACATGAAGGATGTGTGGGACAAAATCTATAGCTATGAAGGGTATAGCTCTTGGAAACCTCATTGAAAGCTCAAAGATACTTATGGAAAAAGGAAGAAGTCATCTAGGACAAGGCTCATCATACATTAGTGTTCAAATTGGAAACTAGGGCCAAACTCCATGTGGGTCATCTTATTTATGGCAGTTGATATTTTTCTTGGACTCTTCTCATCGAAAGGTGTAGGGTTGATCAAAATATCATCCGATTCCGATAAGTATTCATGGATTTATGAATTTATTTGTGTTATAAGACAATTCATTAAGATCGGCCAGCAACAAAATAAACCCCACATGTGCTCAACGTTTTAGTATAAAAGGAGATGACTTGATAATCATTTCTACACACACTCCTATCTTGGTTTCTCTCCACTTGTCTTGGGTTTTAGTGGAAGAGAAATCTAGGAGTGGAAGCCCTAGACAATGGAGGAAAAGAGGCTACCCTAGCCGCAATAAAGAAGGTAGCCCTAAACATTGTTCTAAGGCAGCCCTCATGTTGTCCTAAAGGAAACCCTAAACGTTGTTCTAAGGCATCCCTAACGTTGTCCTAAAGGCAGCCCTAAACGTTGTTCTAAGGCAGCCCTAAACGTTGTTCTAAGGCAGCCCTAATGCTATCCTAAAGGTAGCCCTAAACATTGTTCTAAGGCAACCCTAAATGTTGTCCTCAAGGCAGCCCTAAACGTTGTTCTAAGGCAACCCTAGATGTTGTCCTAAAGGGAGCCCTAAACATTGTTCTAAGACAGCCCCAAATGTTGTCCTAAAGGCAGCCCTAAACGTTGTTTCTAGGTACGGTTTAGAGTTGCAAAGATGCATGGACAACAAGGCTACATAAGTGTTGCAAAGATGCATGGAAAACAAGGTTAGATAGTGCTGCAAAGATGCATGGACAACAAGGCTACATAAGTGTTGCAAAGATGCATGGACAACAAGGCTACATTAGTGTTACAAAGATGCATGGACAGCAAGGCTAGATAGTGTTGCAAAGATGCATGGACATCAAGGCTACATAAGTGTTGCAAAGATGCATGGACAACAAGGCTAGATAGTGCTGCAAAGATGCATGGATAGAAAGGCTACATAAGTGCTGCAAAGATGCATGGACAACAAGGCTAGATAGTGCTGCAAAGATGCATAGAGAGCAAGGCTTCATAAGTGCTGCAATGATGCATGGACAACAAGGCTAGATAGTGCTGCAAAGATGCATGGACAACAAGGCTACATAAGTGTTGCAAAGATGCATGGACAGCAAGGCTACATAAGTGCTGCAAGATGCATGGACAACAAGGTTAGATAGTGCTGCAAAGATGCATGGACAACAAGGCTACATAAGTGTTGCAAAGATGCATGGACAACAAGGCTACATTAGTGTTACAAAGATGCATGGACAGCAAGGCTAGATAGTGCTGCAAAGATGCATGGACATCAAGGCTACATAAGTGTTGCAAAGATGCATGGACAACAAGGCTAGATAGTGCTGCAAAGATGCATAGAGAGCAAGGCTACATAAGTGCTGCAATGATGCATGGACAACAAGGCTAGATAGTGCTGCAAAGATGCATGGACAACAAGGCTAGATAGTGCTACAAAGATGCATGGACAACAAGGCTACATTAGTGCTGCAAAGATGCGTGGACAACAAGGCTACATAGTGCTGCAAAGCTACATGGATAGCAATGGCATTGTGACATGGCAGCAAAGGTACATGGTGCTGCAAACTCATTGGACAACACAATGATGGGATAACAACGTGTTGGGACAACACAATGATCAATGACATTGTGACATTGTGCAGCAGAGATATATGGGACATCTAGTATTTAGTGCAACAAGTTCATGGTGCTCTAATAGTATGGTACATGGGACAACAACAACAATAAGGTGCAACAAGCATAGTGCTGCAAGCACATTGGGACAGTAGTATGGTACTTGGTGCAGCAAGCACATGGGTGACAGCATGGTGTTGCAGTGGCACAAGGTACAATAGTGCTAAACACAGGGACAACAATGCAGCATAAGTTATAGCAATATGATGTGTAAAACATGGTCATAAGGTCCAACATTGTGATGACGGGTGCAACATGGTGCAGTGAGGTGCAGCATGACGATGAGATGCAGCACAATGATAGGTGAAGGAGTCACCTTGGAGAATTAGCTGAAGCAGCATGTCTTCATCTTCTTAGAGATGATCTATTCTCTTATCTAGATAAGTCAAAGTGTTGACTTCTGTTGTAAATGTACTATCTCTCTCTCTCTCTCTATACTAAACTATTGAAGAACATATAAGAAGAATTGATCAAGGGTTTCCCCACATTGAGGTTTGTCCCTGGCTAGCGCCGCATCTTGTGTCCTCTTGTCTTGGCTTGTCTTCTGTGATTTATGTTTATGTTCTATCTGTGGTTTATTTTAATGTTGATGTGATTGCTAATATGGAAAATATGTTGAGCTAACTGTGAAAACTGAAATAAATTACTCTAAGCATAGAAAATACCTAAAATTAACATGATATCAGAGCTGAGGTGAAGACAAATCCCAAGCAAGAGTGAAAGAGCAATTGTCGAAGACAGTTGGGAAAGGACAAAATGATCAATGGATTATCCATCCCTCTTCAAATTCACCAAGGGTGAAGTCGAAGCACATAATATTATCATAATAGCACAGCGGAAGCTTCTGATGGCCCACCTAAAGATCACTTCAATGGGAAGTTTGGATCTAAGGGTGGAATGAAAGGCAGATGCCTTGGTAGTAATAACTCCGAACATTATGCGAAGGAGTGTCTGAATGGTAGGGACACATCACTTGATGAAGATAACAATCATTCCAGGGACATCTTCAATGATCAGAGGAATGACATGTAATGCAGGTCATCAAAGAAACGGGCGACTCTTCAAGAAAGCAAGGAACCCCAGGTATGAAGAATCAAATGTTGTTTCTGATAAAATAAAGAAGTGTTATCTTGTATTGGCCCTCTCCTTGAGATTCTTTGGGAATCTGGCTTATTGATTGTAGTGCTTCAAGGCACTTCATTGGATAGAAGGGTGATCTCTCTAATTTAGTAGAGATGGAAACAATCATGGGATTATACTTGGAGTCGATGCCACCTATCCCAAAAAGGGTGTAGGGAATGTTAACCCTAGATTGAATGAGGGTAACTCGATTCATTTACGAGAATCTCTTTATGTACCTGATCACAAGAAGAACGTGGTGCACATTTCAGCAATGGAAGTCAAAGGTTTCAGGGTGGCATTCATCGATGAAAAGGTACGTGTTTGAAAATAGAATTTTTTAAGAAGCTTTTACTCATGGGTTCAGGGTTGGAAATTTGTATCAAGTTGCAGGATGGTCCACTGGAGACCATGTCAGTTGTCACATCTCATGTCAGTTGTCACATCTCATCTATAGCACTAGAGGTCTACTTATTATGGGGCCCTGCCCGATGTGAGTCAAATGGTGACAGGGATCCCTGAATTCAAGAAGAGCATGAAGGTACATGTCCAAGATGTACCAAAGGAAAATCATACAAGGGGACCATTCCTCTCATGTAGCAGGTCCACAGGTTTGGAACAGCGTGAGGAGTTTGAGATTCATGATCGAAAATCTCATGCATACAAGTGGAAGAAAGCCCTCTATGGCTTGAAGCAAAACAGCCCGGGCGTAGTATGAGAGGATTGATAATTGTCTGATGAAGCTGAGATTTGTTAGGGGTGAAATTGATCCAAACCATTGCTTGAAGGTTGTGGATGATAGACCTCTCATACCGGCACCTTCTGAGGACGACCTATATCTGACAGGTGCAGACTCTCTCATTTGCAGAAGTAAGAGGGATTTGGATTCCAGATGTGGAATAGTAAACTGCAAGCCCGTGACTACCTCGTGGATCTTAACTTTCAAAAGTTATATGGTAGTGATGCCGGACCAGATTTGGGAAATGCCTCTAAGTTTCATAAACTCATTCGCATTGATGTTCTTGGTGAACTTGTGTCTGGATATATGTTTTTCAGTTAGCATGGTGAGCCCATGTTTGATTGAGCCTCACTAGATTGGTGCCAAGAATCTTCTGAGATATCTTCGGGGCACAATCTCTCATGGACTGAGATACACTGCCGAAAATATGAAGTTGCATGATTATTCGAATGCTAACTATGCAGGCAGTGTGGAGGATCACTAGAGAACTTCTTAGTGTTGGTTCTCTTTAGATTCTGCTTCGATATCATGGATGATCAGGAAGAAGAAGTCGGTTGCTATAAGCACCGCCGAGACCAAATACATAGCTACGAGTATGATCTCATACGAAGCTGCCTGGTTTTGGAAGCTCTTCAGCAAGTTGTTTGTACACATGATGAATACCACTGTGATCCTCTGTAACAACCAAGGGGGTATTCGATTGTTGAGGAATCCCATATTCGATGATTGCTCCAGCAGATAGACATCAAATACTACCTTATCTAGGATATGG
>APFE030975438.1:139032-179205 GCA_000404065.3 Pinus taeda | reverse complement strand
CCCTCATGTATATAATAAAGATCAACCTGAAGGAATAATATGAATTGATTTGTTTTGAGTTACTGCGTAATCTAACAGGGGCACTTAAAGTGGAGAGAATTTTGAGCAAATTAGATCAAAAAATAGCACACAAAAAACTCCAAAACATGTAACAGATAATGACCCAAATTCAAAATAAAATACTTTGTTAATCCTTATCCACTGATTTATCTCCATAGACCATACCCTAACATGGGACCTAAAAAGTGCAGAACTTGTATTTATGGACAAAGTCTAACTCGAAAAAAGAAAAATCCTATTCTGATTTAACAAAGAAAGATTGTGGTAAGTGATTTTCTATCCTAAATGATAAAATGAGTGGTTTAATTTTTTTATTTAATGATAAATTTTGAGTAAAATCATAATTTTAGAAATAATTTAAAATAAATGTTTAAATCTATAAATAAATTCAACATTTGAAAAAACAAACAGTCAATTATCTAGATTACACAACTAAAACTAACCAATAAAAAAACCCTTCTAAATTTATGACAAAATCATTTTGTCTAGAAAAAAACCGCAAAAACCAATCTACTGCATTATAAAATAAACAAATACCCTACCTTCTGATTGTTGATGATGCCCAACAATGTCAGCGTCCAGCTTCTTCCCTGCGAAATGCTGAGACATTTTCTTTCTCTTCTGGAAACCAGTCATAATTTTCTTTCTCAAATTCCTCTTTTGCATAGGTTCCATATTGCTCCCATGATCTTCTGAGAGTTCGAAATCTAGGATCTCAGAACACTCAGCATCCAACCCCAGCCTCCTCCCCCTGCATCCATGAAAACCCTTTGCCTTTCCTTTCCATGAAGATAGCATCACAGGACGGATAAGTCCGTCATGAGAAGAAATAAATGTTGCAGACACATCCCCAGAACCTTGTTCGCTCCTTGGAGAAACATAGGGAACAATTTTCGTACCTCCTCCAATCTGGAAGCCCTCACCATTAAAGATCTGAGTGGGTATCTTCAAACCAAGTTCAGAGGCCAATTCCACACTACCACTGTTGTCATCATAACAATTCCAGACTTCGTTTTCTGTGGGTTGTTCTTCTTCTCTGAGAAGAGCAGGCCTCTTCCCCAAACATCGTGCCAAATATCCAGTGCCAGCAGCGGCTACTAACAAAAACTCCCACATAGTTGATCTCTGCTGTTACAGAGGTCAAAATATCAGCCGAAAGCTCAAATATATACTCAAGTTCCAAGCAAGTCCTGGTGCCCCTGGTATTTTGCAGGCAGATCCTCAATTGCTGATTTAAAGAATGATGGCCCAGCCGAAGAAATGGTGAAAATGTTGATGGACTCCTTCATCCCAACGGTCTGGCTTCATCTGCCATGGCCACCAGCTTCGGGATTGCTTCTAATCGCCATTGCCACTGTCTAGACTTTCAGCCCACTGGAAGAGCGCAAATTTTAAAATTCAAACCAAAATAAAACAGGTCCCCACTACTAAGAAAATAGGCAAGTGACCATGTGTCGGTCCGGAGGCCACGTTGAGCAGACAGCGACTTGACTCGGTAAACAGTAACCACTGTTAATATAATTATTGGTCTAGGTTCCATTACTAAAAGAAGGGTGTTTTTACATCTAAAATTGGGAATTTTTATTGGGATATGGGATCTCGAAGTTCAGGGAATGAATAGATTACCACATTAAGATTAGGTTGGGAATTTTTTTCCCGAAGGATTTGACATCTCGACCACTAAAAGGTGGTGTTTTTACATCTAAAATTGGAAATTTTTATTGGGATATGGGATCTCGAAGTCCAGGGAATGAATAGATTACCACATTAATATAAGGTCAGGATTTTTTTGAAAGGATTTGACATCTCGAAGCTCAATTTCAAGTAGATATTTTTAGAAAACAATATTGAGATAAAATCATTGGAGTACAGTAGAGTAGATTTTACGAAGTTAGGAATAAATGATTATCTAAATAAATATTAGATTCAGCTAGATAAATTAGATTTGAAATATTTTATATTTTAATGTATTATTTGGTTTTAATTATTAAGATAAAATGATTTGAGGAGAAGCAGATTTCACGTTACAAAGAATTTAGGGATATTTAGCTAAGTAAATAATTATTGGATTTAATAGGTAAATTAGATTTGAAATATTTTATATTATAATGTATAATTATTTGGATTTAATTATTGAGATAAAAAGATTTGAGGAGTAGATTTGATGTTACCAAAAAGTTAGGGATATTTGGTTAAGTAAATAAATATTGGATTCAGTGAAATGTAGATAAATTAGATTTGAAATATTTTATATTTTAATGTATAATTATTTGGATTTAATTATTGAGGTAAAAAGATTTGAGGAGTAGATTTCATGTTGCCAAAAAGTTAGGAATATTTGGCTAAGTAAATAAATATTAGATTCAGAGGAGTAGATTTCATGTTTCCAAAAAGTTAGGAATATTTGGCTAAGTAAATAAATATTGGATTCAGTGAAATGTAGATAAATTAGATTTGAAATATTTTATATTATAATGTATAATTATTTGGATTTAATTATTGAGATAAAAAGATTTGAGTAAATTTTATGTTGCCAAAAAGTTAGGAATATTTGGCTAAGTAAACAAATATTGGATTCAGTGAAATGTAGATCAATTAGATTTGAAATATTTTATATTCTAATGTATAATTATTTGGATTTAATTATTGAGATAAAAAGATTTGAGGAGTAGATTTTATGTTGCCAAAAAGTTAGGAATATTTGGCTAAGTAAATAAATATTGGATTCAATGAAATGTAGATAAATTAGGTTTGAAATATTTTATATTATAATGTATAATTATTTGGATTTAATTATTGAGATAAAAGGATTTGAGGAGTAGATTTCATGTTTCCAAAAAGTTAAGAGTATTTGGCTAAGTAAATAAATGTTGGATTCAGAGGAGTAGATTTCATGTTTCCAAAAAGTTAGGAATATTTGGCTAAGTAAATAAATATTGGATTTAGTGAAATGTAGATAAATTAGGTTTGAATTATTTAATATTATAATGTATAATTATTTGGATTTAATTATTGAGATAAAAAGATTTGAGGAGTAGATTTCATGTTTCCAAAAAGTTAAGAATATTTGGCTAAGCAAATAAATGTTGGATTCAAAGGAGTAGATTTCATGCTTCCAAAAAGTTAGGAATATTTGGGTAAGTAAATAAATATTGGATTCAGTGAAATGTAGATAAATTACATTTGAAATATTTTATATTATAATGTATAATTATTTGGATTTAATTATTGAGATAAAAAGATTTGAGGAGTAGGTTTCATGTTGCCAAAAAGTTAGGAATATTTGGTTAAGTAAATAAATATTGGATTCAGTGAAATGTAGATAAATTAGATTTGAAATATTTTATATTATAATGTATAATTATTTGGATTTAATTATTGAGATAAAAATATTTGAGGAGTATATTTCATGTTACCTAGAAGTTAGGAATATTTGGCTAAGTAAATAAATATTGGATTAAGTGAAATGTAGATAAGTTAGATTTGAACTATTTTATATTCTAATGTATAATTATTTGGATTTAATTAATTGGTTTCATTTTAAGTGGTTGGGAGGAATGATTGTTATTTTCCTCATCTTTGGGCAAGTGACATGTTGAGCTCATATGGGTATATCATTGTGATGACTTGGTTTGAGCTCATATTAGTATATTATTGTCATGACCTAGATTCTAAGCTCATATTAGTATATTATTGTGATGACTTAGAGTCTTGTTCTTAAGAGTTCTTGAGCCCTAAGACAACAAAAAGAAGTTTGCAATAAACTATATAGTAGATGTTACAAATTAACCTACAAGTTAGATTATTTGCTTCTTCCTAGCCATCCTCTAAGAGAGGAGAGTTTTGTTTCTCCGGTTCTATTGGTTCCTTCACTTTGTGGACAATTTGATCTTCTTTGAACTCAGCCTAAACCAGATTGTTTTAAATCTTGTTGTTTGAAATGGTAGATAATGTCTCGTGGAAGTTGAAAGCGAAATTACTAAACATATTGCATTTTGCTTCAAGTATATCAATCTTCTTCTACTACCTTACCAACAAGCTAATGATAGTTGCATGCTTAGATATGTAGTGATGCTCATTCTCATTGACTTTAAAAGTCACAAAAAATAATGACCTCCTATTGGATTGAAAAAAGTCCTCATGCCCTCTCAAAATTATTAGAAATTCCTACACATCTATATTTTCCATGCTGGACAACCCTACAAATTGAAACTATAAATGAATACTTGAACTTGAGTGAGCCCCTATCCAAAGAAACAAAGGAAGCATTTCCAAACCCCTGAATATCTATAAAAAAACAAAATCTATGTAACGGTTGATATGCAATTTTTCATTAGTGAATTCCCCCCAAGGGGCAATCCTAGAAATGAGCACATATTAGAATAAACACCAAATACAAGCACACAAACTATAATTAAAATGCACTTCTCTTTGGAATGATAACTTCGAAGTTTCATTCAACACCCAATCCCCAATCTCCATCGCATTCATATGAAATTCTTCCCAATTTGAAATAAGATGATCAAGAGACCCATAAATAGAAGAGACAATAGGTGGTCGAGCACTCTGGAAGACCAACCAAATGTACATCCAATTTCGAACCACAACCTCTCCATTATCCCACAAAGCCTACATTGTTCATAATCATTGCAATCAATAATCGCAAGCATAATAGAGGTTCACATGCAGTGGAAGATGTGGCATGTCCTTAGCTCTCCCATCCCAATGGCACAAAGGTGATGTGTGGGGATTTGAATCATGTAGTGTCAACATTTTTTTTTAAACCACGGGAATCAATAACTCATTGGAGTGATCTTGGTCAGGGCTTGAATCAATTCACACATAATTAGCATCCCTTGCAAATCATTCCTTAGAGAAATTTGCTTCTTTAGCCAGAAACATATCATTGAAGTAATCTAAGCTAGACTTGGGATCAATACACACTTAATTAACATGTCTTCCAAAATCATTCATTAGACACATTCACTTCTTTGACCAAAGAATTCACTCAAAAATGCATACACATTTACCTAATCATTACTTGGGAATGCATACACATTTTTTTAATCATTTGTAACTTGACCAAGTTCCTCACTAAAAAAAGTACTTTATTTTTTTTAAATAAAAAACCTATTATATCTAAATCAAAATATTATTATTTTTTTTTATTATAGTGGAATCGACAATAGGGGTAGCCTCGCGACTCGCGTTACACGGGGTCGATTCTAACCGCTACCTCTATAACCACTGGGAGCTGCGCCTGCCCCTCTATACAACTCCAGTGTTAGTCCCGGGGATTTGAACTCGTGACCTTCAATACGGAGCCCGCCTTTCTAACGAACTTCACCGCATTATGATTACCAACTCGCCTACCCCGTGGGGCTTTAAATCAAAATATTATTAAAAACTATAATAATAATTAATTTATTTTTATAAAAAAATTTAATATAAAATATCACAATTTATTTTTAAAATTTGAATTATCAAATTTTAATATATATAACAATTTATTTTAAAATTAAAATTATCAAAATTTAAAAAATATATAAAATATTTATCGACAAAAAAATATTTTCTAGAAAAATATATTTACTTGTTAATTTACTCACTGCATTTTTATTACTCCATTCAATATACATATTCCAAGATATAATTCAACTAGTAGTTTTAAATTATCAAATTTTAAAAAATATATAAAATATTTATCTAACAAAAAAAATAATCTCTGGGAAAAATATATTTTACTTGTTAATTTACTCACTGCATTTTATCACTCCATATTCAATATACAAATTCCAAAATATAATTCAACTAATAGTGCCTGCGCATACACACGATGGGTGTGATGCCCTGAGAAAATGTAAATATTTAATTTTATTGCGATAAGAGACAAAATGAATATGACAATATTCATTTTACTGCGATAAGAGACAAAATGAATATGGCAACTTCTTGAGGAGGAAGTTGGGAAAAGACGGTTGCTGTGGTTGCAACCCTAACTACCTCCCCTCACTGGAAGAGCTTCTAGAGAAAAGGAGGAAGGTAGAGGAAAAATCTGCGATGTAGGGATAGGCAGAGGTAGAAAGAAAATAACGAATGGCTAAGTCTGGTGATGACCAGATAGCCAAGCATGAGGTGCGTACATCTTGTTGAGGATTGTAGTCCTGCAAGAGAGCTAGAGGGGAGATTCTGGTCTCGAAAGACAAATCTCATGGTCGGGTGGTCAAGGAGAAGCAGAGAACCCAGGTGAATTTTTCGAGGAGCTCTTACAACCCGGAAAGTCCAGGTAAGTAGAGAAAACCTCTGGGAAAATCTGCCTCATGAATTCTTATGTATCTCATATTATTTATAGAAAAGATGGAGGGATTACTGTTGTGAATAGCAGATGATTGTTAAGGAAATTCAAGTTTCCCTCTTTCCCCTATATTTTATTATGTACAAAAATACTGTCGTGCAGCTTATTTCTTTTCTTTTAGAAAAACCAAAAAAAAACAACACATTCCTAATTGCAAACAGAAGTACTAGTAGAAGAACCTGTTAGAACAGACAGTTAACTGTATCCGATAAGTTTCATTTAAGAACACGTCAGCCATGATAATGGTATGCCAGCAGCCATGAAAACAAAAGAGACAGCGGAATTATATGAATAAGGGAACTCCATCGTGAGTACCCCAGAAAACACAAAACAGTGAAACAGACAGCTATCGCGGAGCCTGATAGGTGCGGATGGCCTTAAAACTTTTCAAGTTTCATTTAGTAAGAAACAGAGAACTGTAGAAGTCTAAAAAAATAGAACTCACAAGAAATTATGTGATTTGGCCAGCACTAGAATCGATTAATTGTTAGAAACCCTTATAATGAAAAAGGGAAAACTGTAATAAACCCACCACGAATTCAAGAAAATATGTTGTTACGAATAAGTACTCTTTCCCAATCACAGAGATGGAATTTGCATATAAAAGAAACCGTGATAAGCTCTAGTAGTGGACGCATCATGTGAAATGTATAAATTTCATACCCAGAGATGGTAGGAACAGTTCATATCCATAAGCAAAAACAAAAGGTAGCCACATTATAACAATTGTGAGCGATTGCATACTCAAATAGAAAAGCACCAAAACCAGAGAAACTTACAAAATATGGACCTCGTAATTATCGAGTATGGCAGACATAACTTCTAAACTCTGCGTGAATAGAGCCAAGGCTCTCAGCAAGCATATACGCATAGAACTATATTACAAAAGTAGTACCATAGAACCAAGCCAGTAAAACAAATTCAATTGTAAGAACACAGAGGTATTATATTTCCTGCCCAAAAATATAGTCTTACAGAAGGAAACGTGACCAGAAACCATAAAGAGCTCGGCTTTAATCAACATGTATAACAGTCAAATATTTACAAATGGACTCGAGGTCCTTCTTATAGGTTCTGGAAATAATACCATAACAATAACAAATGCAACGGGGAAAACCTCAGAGGACTCATATATTTCCTCAATAAACTCTACAAATGAGAAACAAGTTGTTTATAATGATTAGAGAAGGACAGAGTTAGCTAGAAGGTGTTAAAGGCCTGAAGGTGTGCCGAGAGGGCCAAACCCTTGGTCAGGGTAATTTTGGGCCGAACAACCCAATTTAACACCGGAGAAGGCTACAGAGAAACCCTGTTCAGGGTACTCTAGCCGCTACCACCGCATCTGAAATACAGAAACAAGAACATAGAAACTATGAAACCCCGAAGTGGGTAGCCAGTACATGCTAACACTTCTTGTTGAAAACCCCTTTAAACAAGGAACCCTACATCGGAGGTAATGGTGCTTACCCAGCGACCGGCGCTAGAGGGTGATAGCCTGAGAGCATCGCCAATCCGTCTTGCCAGTAGGTACTCCTCGGCCGTGCTCGTTCCTCCTTCAACCAGCAAACACACAGGGACTGTTACAGTCACGAATTCAACAACGTAATCATTCAAGGAAGAAGGAGTCAAATTGAGTTTAAAACAAATCAATATAAAAACCCTTACATGTAAGCCTGAATCACTGGAACGCTGGTAGATAGCTCTTTAGCATCGAACCAGGGTTACAGACATGGAACTTACAAGTGAACCCTGTGCGCGGGAAGGCAGAGTAAGCTGGAGCTAGCGCCGAGGCAAATGAGCGGTATGGGACGCGCAACTAGAGTAATTGAATGCCAAAACTCCAGGACTAATCTCAACCCTTAGATCGGTGACCTGCATTTCTCACCATGGATGACGGGTGAAGCCCAAGGACCTCGGCACCCGATGGTACACCTACCCATGCCATGTCACATGACAGAGCAGGAAAAATAAATATCAAGCGAGGTGTGATGCCTAGGAGGAGCTAGCAACTGGTGGAACAGTAAAGGACCAGGACGGATGGTACTATGAGTTTAATACACACAAACAGTCATCTCATCAGAAATTTTATCCGATCACCTGAGTTACTTGTATGATATGCAACCGGAAAACGATAAACCAAGAACGTAAAGTTACCATGCTATGTAATGCCTGGAGAGTGAAATGTAAAAATGTTTTTTAATGTGTAGGTAGAGACATGACAATGGGTAGCTTATGAACTTAGCCAACCACTACAGATCGCAAACTGGGTTGTGTTGCCAATAACATTTCATTTTGTAACCTTTTATTTAATAGAATTTTGAAGGATTTAAAGATATGGATAACTTTACATGATCTTCCTCAACTCTATTGATTATAGGAGCATATCATTCTACCATTATGGTTCTATCTAATAGAAAAAATAGAAAATGTAGTACACAGGTTATTTAGAGTACCTTTAATAATAACTCAATGTCAATATCAAGGCACTAGATTTTTGTTTTTTTGCTTAGTAATATTAAGATTTTAATGTAAAAGATTTTGAGATATGGAAAGTTTTATGCAATTTTTCTCTATTGTAATTATATTTACAAGTATATTTATTTTAGAATAGGATTTTCAAAATGTTAATTTAATTTTCAATACTTATTAAGTAGATGGTAGAGATTTAATTTCTATAAAGTATTTTCCAATATTATAATTAGTATTTTGTTGCAATTGATGCAACACTCTCCAAAATTTTGGCTTGCACTCAAATTTCAAAGCCTTCTTTGGTCTTTTCCTTGATTATTGCAAACACTCAAGCTCATCCCATGAGCTTTTTTGAAGTTTTTTGACCCCTTTTGCTTGCTGGATTACTTGTCGTCTTTCAGCATGTTTGATTGTTATGTGATGTTTGCGAGCCTTTTCTGGTGGTTTAGAAGGTCGATATTTGTGTAAATGGGTTGTCTTAATCATGTAAACATCTATCGCACTCATACACAAAGTCTTGAACGTTGTTGCACAAGCGTCGTCAAGGTCATCCCAAAGTCTATCTTACGTTTCGCACTTGTTGCATCATGTCTTGAGATAGTCACATAGAAGGGAATGCTTTGTTTGTTTGTCTCGATGATCTATGTTGTCGAGTCGTCAAAGTAAGCTAAGTGTGTGATCACAAAGTCAAGTCCATCACAAAGTCAACTGCCTTTCCACACACAACCATTTCTGGAAAATCTTCCTGACCTGATAACTTAGCTTCATCGGGCCCTGATTGAGTAGTGCATTGCGCAGTCTCAGTCCTCATTGATGTGACCTTGCTACCTGGAACTATACAGTGCGCAGTCAAGATCCTCCAATGTTGTTGTTTTGCACAATTGCAGGGCCCAACAACCTCCCTTAACCGCCAGAATTGCACAGTTGTGCCTCCTAGTTTTCCTTTAACTACACACTTCGCACCTTCAACCCTCAAGCTTTTCCCTTGCCTATTGGAAATGTGCAATGCGCAGAGAGCCCAACCTCCCTTGGCCTCCAAAATTGTGCAGATGCTTCCTCTAATGCTCTTCCCTCAGCTGAATCTCACTACCCCCAGGAATTGTGCAGATTTTCCCTCCAAGCCTCTCTGCTGCCGATTCCCCCTTGCCTCTTAAAACTATGCAATCTGTCCTCCCAGGGCCTTGTCCCGCAATAACTACTGCCTAATTGAGATGTGCAATTCTGACCCTCAGTTGGCACTACGCAATTTTTCTCCTCAGTGAGGACTGTGCAAAAAAGTCCTTTAGTCAAGCCTGAGTTGCGCTCTACGCAGTCTCAATGATCAAGCTCTCTACCTGTCAACTGGAACTGCGCAATGCGCAGCCACTGAGCCCTTCCTCTAAGTCTGTGACTTGTCCCGGGCTCAGTTCATGGATAATAATGCATCATCTTAGATTAGGGAGTTTTCATATTGATGTCATCTTGTCATGAGTGAATTGTAGGAACAAGTACACTATCAAGTCATGGAAAGATGATGAAGGAGGAGAAGGAGGGAAGCATTTCTAAAGACTCACTCGTAGCTGAACTTCCAAGTGATCCTATGAAGAGCAAGCAAAGGGACACAAGTTTGCAACCACCTTTTAAGACCGAAGATCATTGAAGACCCCACATCATTAAGCTATGCAGAGGAGAAGAGAAAGCACATCCAAGAACACATCTAGCATTCAGCAACATTAGTGACTTGATATTGCCACATCATCAAGCCAGTTCATGTCAGTAGTGTCATGTCAAGTTGTGTCATGAGTTGTCATATGCCACATCACTAGTGTGGACCATGTATATTGTAATAAAATGTATTGTAATGTGAAAGTCCAAAGGATACACATTAAAATGAAGAATCATTTAAGTTGAAAAGTCATAGGAAGTTGAGGGTAGTCAAAGAGGTGTCAAAGAGTCATAGTAGGAAGCATCACCCCTTGGTTATATATACCCCTTCATTGTATAAGCAAAGGACTTTTCACCTTGGCTCCTTGTTGGGTGCAATATTTAAGGATATTTTAGGAATCATTTTCCCCGTTTTTGGCCATTTTTCCTTATTTGAACCTGCAATATCCCTAGTCTAATGTCACTCCCTTTGATAAAGAAGCAGTCTTTTTTTTGATGTATTATTATGTTGTTTTCTGCCAAATATTGAATGAAACGATGCTTTCTTTGGGATGACTAACTAGGGTGTCTTTGGAAGAGTTATTCAGAATGTTTTTCTTTCAGGTACTCCCATAGCTACTAATGGCCATGGATGAATGACTGATGTTATTCCTTGTTGCTGCATGGTTCAAGTTGTTGTTACACCTCGAATTGTTATCTTTTGTTGTTACACCATGAAGATGTTGTTACAGCCCGCATTGTCAAGACCGTAGCTGTCACTTTCAAAGACAACGGTCAAGGAGCTGTATAAAGTAATGAAAATTTGGGCGTTTATAAATGTGTCTAGATAGGAGTGGTGTAACCACAATGATCTTTATTTAAATAGCTTGTAACAATTTATATATTTTTAAATTACTTTTGTTAGTGTAATCAACATGAGAATCACACATTCTCATAACTGATTTTTTTTTCCAATTTCGGGACACTAGAAAAGGCTTTATAAAGAGAGATTAGTCTCATGTAAGGGGAGAGACAAACAACGGGACTGAGATATCGATACCTTAATTTTTGTACTCTTCAACCACTTTTAATACAAAGTACATCTGGTGATGTTATAGAAATTATTGTGTTGAGTTTTTAACTAAGTTTCCATTTTCTTCCTGCACCCTGCTAGGGAGGAAGGGCCCTCCTCTTTAGCAGGGATTATATTGTTGGTATAATAGTTATTTCTTTTATGTGTTAAGTGTGAATTTCTTTTTATCGTTGTACATGTTCAGTGTAACATAAATACTCTTCTACTTTCAAATTTACTGTATGTGTTGTTACACAGGTTAATTTATACTATGTTATTTAGTTCTTGATAGTGTATGGTGTGCTAATATTTATTCTGAAGCTTTTATGAATTGTGGATTCTCTCCTTGATGAGTGTTTTTCATTCCTGCAGTGTGCTTTCTTTGATTTCTACAAGAGTATTTTAATCCCTGCAAGCGTGTTCATTGACATCTTTTCTTTTATGTTTTGCCTGGTTGTTACATGTATCATCGTAGATAGTGCAGACACCTTTGAAATAAAAAGACTTACTTTGGTTGATAATTAATGGTTGAGGAAGTAGTAGAACTGACCAAACATTTTGGCGCCGTTGCCGGGGAAGGTTGTCAATTGATATAGTCAGCCAACACTTTCTTTTGAAATCCTTTGCTAGAGTGTTTCTAATTTTACAAGCATTGGACGGTAAGATGAGAGGTAAGAACTTGTGCATCGCTCTAACACACTTGAGCGGGATCACCACTGTAATAGTTAGAACACTTAAGGTGTGTAAATTGTTCTTTGGATCTCCTTTTGATAGTGTCCTCAACTTTATAGGCGTTGGGCAGTAAGACGAGAGGTAAGAACCTGCGCATCGCTCTAACACACTTGAGTTGACTCACCGCTATAGTAATTGAGACACTTAGGGTGTAAAAATAATTACACATATGGTCCATGTGTAGAATGTATGAGTGAAGAAGAAACAAAACGTAGGAGCTCTAATAATTTTACAAGTAAAACGGGTCATAAAAAGAAGAAGAAAAACATTAATCAAGGGAGAAAAACATTCATCCAAGACTTGATCTCAAAAGCAAAAAGAGAGTAGTCAAATTCACATAAGGACGTAAGAAGAATAGTCCCGTAGAAAGTTGCTACTTCTACATCAAAATCAGGAGTATCTGGTTCCTCTGTTTTAGGACCCCATTTTCCTCAAACTAGCCCACAAACTCCCAAATCTCTAGACTTAACTCAAGAGAAACAAGGAGAAACTAGTGGCCACGATTTTGGATTAGAAGGACACAAGGAAACCAGTGGGAAACATAAAGAACCAGAATCAGAAGAACATTCTTTAACTTTCCAATACCCAGACTCAGTGAGTGCAGTAAAACAGCAAGCCCTAGAACAATCTGAACAATTATCATAGGAATCTTTATCCACAAAGCATTCACCCGAAAAATCTTTGGGAGGGTACTCACCAGAACAAGAATTAGGAGAATTACAATGGGACACAATAAAAACAATAACAATGATAGAACATAAGCCACTATTATCACTTTTGAATTTCCAATAAGTGATATAAGGGGTGAAGCTCCCATGAAAAATATCCCTCTATCAACGCTTCCATCTTTTCAAGGATTGACTGTAAAAGATCCTGATACTTTTTTGTTTGAATTTGATGTTCTGTGCAGGAGCTATGACTACATTTTAGATGCTCAAAAGTTGAAACTGTTTCCTACCACTCTAAAAGGAGCAACATTGAGATGGTTTATTGGACTAGGTTCTACCACTATCTGGACATGGAGAGATATGAAGACTATGTTTCTAGAAAAATACTAGGACTACTACTGAACAAGAGATCTAAGAGAGGATATATTCAGAAAGACACAAAAGGAAGAAGAGAATTTAGAAGACTGTGTGGAATGGTTTCATTATAATTTACAAAGATATAAACATAGCACTCTGGATCCATAAATTTTTAAAATTATATTCATTCGAGGAATGAGAGATGAATGCCTTGATATGTTGAATCTGTTAGGAAAATGGGACATATCTCAGGAGCCATACAATGAGATAATAAAACTTTTCTTAAGGTGTTCACGAGGATCATCACAGGGGTGAGGTATGGCACCAGATGCCTATGTTATAATACAAAAAATTGCAAATGGAGGTGTGACCAAAGCCGAGATCGGAAATCCGTTCGAAAATCTCAAAACCGATCTTCTCAGTACCTTGCCCGCCCAATTGACGACAACACAAGTGAAAAAGTGTTAATTTTAGATAACAATGGTATGTTCTATGCTTAAGAGGAATTTACTTCAATTTTTCTTACTAGCCAATATTAATTTCCAAATTAGCAATCACATTAACATGATAGTAAATGCGGATAAAACATAAATAAAAAGCAGAAGACAAGCCAAGACAAGAGGACACAATGTTTGGTGGATTCCAGGGAAAAACCTCAATGCGGGGAAACCCTTTGATCAAGTCTTCTTATTTTTCTTCAAAAGTTCAATAGAGAGAGAGAGTACAATATACAAAATTCACTTGCCCAAACACAGTCAAATCTGTCCAGTCAAACTGCAGTCAACAAGATGCCCTAACTAGAAATTCAACGCTAGTCAAATTAACAGAATTATTCCTCCAAATCAGCTCGGTCAAACCCAGTGAATTCAACCTCCAAAAATAGTCCAAATCAGCCCAAAACAGTGCTGAAGAAATTGGTCAAACTTGGTCAACGCATAGTCAAACTTGCGATGAAACTTGTTGTGGTCAACACTAGTCAAACATCACAAAAAATCTCAGTTTTTGTGCCAGAGAATGCGACCTGCCCAAACAAAGATATTCCCACAAAAATCACAGTCAAACAAGGTCAAACGTTGGCTGGTCAACGCTAGTCAAACTTGTTGTAACTTGGTCAATGTTGGAAAACATAAATAGCAGTGAAACTTTCGCACATGTGGAGGAGAAGAAGGCTACCTAAAATTCGTACGACCCAATTAGATGAGGAGAGAGAGAGATATGTGTGAGATGATGAATGTCCAAATGATGTAGATGCTCCTATTTATATGCAACATTGAGGGTGAAGAGACATGACTTTTGGGCTTTTGAGCCTACATTAGATTGTTGGTCGACGTTGGCAATTTGTCGATGGAAGAAATAAATTCATAATTCCATTTATACATGTTAGAATGAGATGATCTTTAGATCAATCCTACACCTCTCAGAAAGAGGAATCCAACAAAAATATCATCGCCATCATATAAGATGTCCAAGGTGGAGTTTGGCCCTAGTTGCCAAATTTAACACTCCCTTTCAACTAGGGAGAAATCCACCTACCAAATCATTTGAAAATTTATACCATCCCTGTCATCCCTGCTCTACTGAACTATGAAGAAATAATGAAGAAGAAATGATCGAGAGTGTATCATACCACTCTCCATTGACCCAAAGTCAGTCTCCATTGATCCTAGATCAATATCAAACATCCTAGCATAGGGAGTACGGTAGTACACGATGTGTCCATTGGTAGTACTATGGTCTCTATCTTCATTTCCCAACTCATTGGCCAAATGAGAGGCACTTCCCATGAGTCTCGGATTACATAGATATGATGTATTAGTAGGAGAGGGTGAATCACTCATCCTACTCATATGCCATAGTAGAAGGTGAACCACTCACCCTATGCATATCTCAACCATCATGGGGTATCACAATGGAAGGTGAACCACTCACCTTATACATAACACACCACTAAGGGAAGGTGAACCACTCACCCTATGGTCGCTCATCGCTCCAAGAATTACCCCAAACCCCTTGGAGCTCCTAAAGCTCAATTTCCAACTCAAACGGGACCCTCATAAGAGGGCTTCTCCACGACTCTAATTCGTTCACGGAAGGTTAAGAATTTGACCTTCCCCAGGGGTTTCGTAAGAATATATGTGACCTGATCATCAGTCCCAATGTGACGGGGCCTTATTGCTCCCTGTTGTACCATATCTCGGATAAAGTGGTACCTGATATCAATTTGCTTGGAGCGGTCATGAAACACAAGATTCTCAGAAAGACGAATCCCACTTTGGTTGCCGCAGAAGATCACATTGGTATCCAACACATGTCCAAAAAACTCACTAAAGAGCTTCCTCAACCAAACAACTTCACAGGAGGCCATACTAGCAGCAATATATTCGGCCTTGGCAGTGCTCAAAGCAACTTCTTTCTGCTTCCTGCTCATCCAGGATATCGAAGCAGAACCTAGTGAGAAGCAACATCCTGACGTGCTCTTACGATCCACCACACTGCCAGCCCAATCAACATCAGAATAACCATGGAGCCTCACATTCCTGACAGTTTATATCAATCCATAGGTGATTGTGCCCTGAAGATATCTCAGAAGATTCTGGGCAGCAATCCAATGTATGTGATGAGGCTCAACCATAAATTGACTCAATGCATTCACTACAAAGCATATATTCGGACAAGAGTTCACCAAGAACATCAAGACCCCCACGAGTTGACAGTACTCAGAAGGATTTCCCAACACGGGCCCAACAACACTTCCATATGACTCCTTGAAGTTAAGTTCCCTCAGAGTAGTCACAGATTTACAATCCACCATCCCAAATCTTTCAAGTAGCTTCACAATGTATTTTCCTTGAGAAAGGAAAATCTCACCTGGATATTGCCAAAGCTCTAATCCTAAGAAATAATGTATCAGTCCTAGGTACTTCATCTTGAATTCAAAAGCCAATTCCCTCTTGCATTGATGAATGAGAGGGTCTGCACCTGTGAGAAAGAGATCGTCCACATAAAGTACCAAGACGAGAGGTCTCTCATTCTCAAACTTAAAGTAAAGGTTCGGTTCAACTTCACTTCTTTTAAAACCCAGATTCATCAGATAGTTGTTGATCCTCTCATACCAAGCCCAAGGAGCTTGCTTCAACCCATAGAAGGCTTTCTTCAACCTACATACATGTGTCTTACGATCTTGAACTTCGAACCCCTCTGGGTGTTCTACATAGACTTCCTCCTTAATTGAACCATGCAAGAAGGTGGTTTTGAAATCCATTTGGTGTAGCTTCCATCCTTATGAGGCAACAAGGGCTATAATCGAACGGATGGTTAGTATATCGGACAACTAGTGCAAATATCTCATCGTATTCCACACCTTCCTTTTCAGAGAAGCCCTGAGCAACAAACCTGGCCTTGAACTTTTCAACACTTCCATCAAATACATGCTTGATCTTGTAGAGCCATTTCAAGGTGACAACGAGTTTGTCCTTGGGGCTAGGGACCACATCCTAGACATCATTCTTCATAATCGACAAATAATCTTCGTTCATAGCATCCTTCCAAACTTGGTGCTTCACAGTTTCTTCGAATGTGCAAGGCTCAGATTGAATAATGGTGCTCATGGCAACTAAGTACCCTTGGTACCTATTTGGCTTCTTACTTTCACTAAAAGTTCCCCTTGGAGCAAAATGATTCTTGGCATCTTCGAGAGTTTCCCTAAGCCATGATGGTCTCCTTTTGGAGAAGGAGGGCTCATGAGGAGGTGGATAAATGGGATCCATTTGTCCTTCAACATCGGACATCAACTCATCATGTGGTTCTCCCTGCTTTCCTGTATCTACTTCTTTGTCCTTCCTTGGAATAGGAAGGTCACGAATCTTCCCAAGGGAAACATCTTCATCGGAGATGACATCATGACTTATTTCCACTTCTCTTTGACCGGGCACATAGATTCTATATGCCTTAGAAGTTTCACTATAGCCCACAAATGTTCCTTTCTTCCCAGACGCATCCAATTTGCTTCTCTTTTCTTTCAGCACATGAAAATACATAGGGCTACCAAAAATTATAAAGTGAGAAACATCAGGTTTCTTACCGATGAAAAATTCTTTGGGAGTTTTGGATTCCAATGCTTGATGAGGGCATATATTTTGAACATACACGACAGTGTTGACAACTTCTGCCCATAG
Source organism: Pinus taeda (assembly GCA_000404065.3). Lineage (NCBI taxonomy): Eukaryota > Viridiplantae > Streptophyta > Pinopsida > Pinales > Pinaceae > Pinus > Pinus taeda. Next base: position 161,694 of record APFE030975438.1, on the reverse strand, counting down.
GAACTTCGAAAGGCTTTGATCATGAAGCATGGCACGAGTGGCTTTTATAATAGAATGATTCTTCCTTTTAGCAACACCATTTTGCTTAGGAGTATATGTGGTAGTAGTCTCCCTCTTAATGTCAACTTCTCTGCAATATTCATTGAACTCATTTGATTCATATTCGGTTCCATTACCGATCCTCAATATTTTGATCTTCTTCCCTGTTTGATTTTCGACCAAGGCTTTGAAAGAACGAAACTGTGTGAACACTTCGTCCTTCTTCTTCAAGAAATAAATCCAAGTTTTGCGAGAGAAGTCATACACAAAGATAAAATAATATAAATATCCTCTTAAATATGTTACATGCAACATACCAGATAGATCAGAATGAACCAATTGCAAAATTTCAGTGATCTTGCTATCACTTGAGGGGAATGGTCCCCTTGTATGTTTTCCTTCGGCACATCCCTAGCAAACGCCTTCATGTTCTACTTTAAACTCGAGCATACCTGTCACTATCTTCCTTGCATCAAGTAGAGCTTTATAATGTAGATGAGCAAACCTCTGCTGCCATAATTCGGATTTAAGAGATGTGTCGCAGGACATAACTCCTAATGGGCTTCCTCCAACTTGATATAGGCTATCAACCTTGAATCCAAGAGTAAAGCTTCTTTGATTTTTTTTTCCAAACATGTACCTTTCCATCGATGAATGCCACCTTGAGTCCTTTATCTTTCATCGCCAAGATAGATACTATGTTCTTCTTTAGATCATGTACATATAGTACTTCTTGTAGATGAATGGTGTTACCTTGATTTAATTGAAGAGTAACATTCCCAACTCCCTTCACGGGATAGGTGGCATTGTCTCCAAGAATGATTTCCAAATCTGTATCTTTTTCTATTATGTTTGAAAGAGCTTCCTTAAACTCGGTAAAGTTCCTTGAGGCACTACTATCAATCAACAAATTTCGCAAGGTATCCGAAGGATAGCAGTGAGGGTAGATATAAGATAAAATTATTTTTGCTTGTTATCTACAACATTATATTCATCATGCCTGGAGTTTCTTGATCTTTTGGGAGGTCTACCATTTCCATCTTGAGTAGCAGGAGCATTCCTTTTTCCTTTGTTGTTGAATATGCCATTCCTTTGATTGTTGTTGCCCCTGAAATTGTTGTGGTTTTTGTTGTCATCATCCCAAGGTGTATCCCTTCTATTAGGACGCTTCCTAGCATAGTGTCCAAACCTGTTACAAATGAAGCATCTTCCCTTCCTTCCATCTTTGAATCTTGGTCTTCCTTGACATTGCTTATTTGAACCTGCATTGTTCTTCTTGTTAGCATGAGCGAAGAATGCAATAGGATCATTCCTATTTGAAGGCATGTCTCTCTCCATCATCCTTGTTCCTTCTTGAGTACATCTAGTCAACAATTCATTAAAACCTGCAATCTTGTCATTGTTGAGGATAATAGTGTTGAACACATGCCATTCAAGAGGAAGACCTCCAAGGGAAATGAGAGTAAACTCCCCATCAGCAATAACTTCTCCAATTGAAAGAATATCAATTTTTATCTCAGTATTCCTCATGAAGTAGGATTGGATATCTTCACCTCTTCCCTTCTTTATGTAACTTGTTTTTGAGAAAGAGGCCTTGGTTTGCATTGCTAACTTTGAACATGCCAACCAACCTCTCATACATCTCCTTAGATGTGTTCAAATCGGAGATGTATGCAACCAAATTTTTGTTAATAGAATCATGATTATCTTCTTGGCTTTGACTTCACCATTCTTGTACTTTGTCTTAGTGGCAACCAATGCATTTGAAGGAGGTTCAGTAATCTTTCCCTACACATAGTCCATAACATCTCACTCTTCCAATGTCAAATCAAGAGACATCTTCCATGCATGATAATCAAACTTATCATTGAGCTTCTCATGAGCTTTGAAGTAAGATGTGGAGCCCATTGGATCTTGTCCTTGTCCAAAAAATCTTAGTGATGTCTCTTCTCAGTGATTGCTCTTTTTCACTCTTGCTTGGGCTTTGTCTTTACCTCGACTCTAATACCATGTTAATTTTAGATAAAAATGGTATGTGTTGGCTTGACGGGGCCTAACTCAGGTTCAATGTTATCTGTGCCAACCAAAAAAACCCTAACTGCTGGCCCTTTTGGCAACAACCCACGTAGCGTAGGTTTCAGTCTCACTCGAAGCAGTATTAGGGGATGACAGAACCAGGTTTCCGCATCTAGAGGTCTGTGTGATAGGTTCTTGCAGTTGTTATGGCTTAGATAATTATTGTAAATGTACTTAAACAACTTCCATATCTTCACGAAGGTCCTTAGTTAGTATTAACGTGCATTAATATTATAGATCTACTATTTTCGTGCAGTAAATACACATTAATTCATGTAAATCATAACACAGAGCAAAGATACATAAAATTGCAGAAGTAAGAAATAATGCACAAATATATTCATTTTAGCTCAAAACTATCTTTATTAAGTACAATCGTTCAAGTACAAACTTATTTTCCCTGTGCACTCAGCTATAGGGGCCCTCACACTCAACCTGCGAACTTACCAAGGTCTTCGCGCACTTAGCTGCAAGAGCCTTCCCCTTTCGCCTCAGTATAGGAAACAAACCTTTCATGCCTTAGCACCTTACATTTACAATGATTCTTGAAAAAAAGTTACCTCCTTAAACTCGCTATGAATCATTTATCTATAACATTTTACTTACAATACCATGGTCCGCGGACCATGGGCAAGTCTCAAAAACCCCTTATCACCTACCCATCTAAGGGAGTAAAGCCCCTTTGACTCATACTAGCTTTGCGCTCCGCATACACATTTCGTGGAGACTTTACACTTTATACAAAAAGATATTAATTTATACTCAAAATTTGACCCCAGGGATCCTATCCCAATAGGCCCCCAACACAAATTGGGTGACTCGCCCTCGAGTCACTTGACTGGCGCAACAATCTTTTCCTGGAGTTTGCAGAACTCCACCTTCAGCACCTGCAAATCAGCAGTACCCTGCACCGTGGCATGCTGAACTTCTTCGACCAGGTTCTCTGTAGTAGGGCCTTCCACCGCGAGGCTCATTGTCCTTTGTGTCTACTGGATAGTCTTCAATTTTTCCTGAACTACGAGAGTGAGATGGCTAGCTTCCTTTTTCCATGACTGTGTCCTGGCCTTGAAGATGACCTCTTTTATTTATAGCTCCTCAATCTGTGTTTGAAACTTATTTCCTTTTGTCAATCGAGCAAAGTGATGGACTTGTGCCAAAGTGGGCATAGTCGCCTTGAGTTCATCAAATTGTTGTTGCTTCTCCCTAATATATGTACCAATTTTCTATAGAGTTGGGTCCTCCCGTAGAGACGTCCATAGTTCCATTGCCTACTCAAAGAGATCTATGCAGTCCTTGACTGCTGCATCTAAAGTGGCCATTCCCTCTTTGATGGTTTCTCTGCGCTTCTCCCAAGCTTCTGGCGGAGTGGTTGGCTACAACTTTAAATATAATTCAGAGATCTACATTTGTAACTCAAATCTGACTCGACCGATTTCCTCCTTTGATTCCCTGACCGCGACAACCAACTTTTGAATCTTTGTTGTTGATGCTGCATCTTCGGGAATGTTGAGTTTTGGCAGCGCATCACATGCTTGTGTAATGGCTGCCTCCAAGGTTTGGCTGCACGTGGCCATTTCTACCTTCTCCTTGAGCGCCTGCACTTTTTCTGCGAATATTTGCTCATTGTTGGTCTTCACTTCACTGATTACTAGCAGCGTGCGCTACTCCCTGACCTTAAGCTCATCGGATACTCCCTTATGTAATTCATGGAGGGTTTGGATAGGTAGTGCCGCGAGGTTGACACCCACATCCTTGATCTGTGCGAGCTGGGTGTTCGCTTCGTCTGTATGTGCGCGTAGGGATCCTTTTGGTAATGGTATGACTCTGAGATCGAGAGTCTGATTTGTCTCCAGCATAATCGTGCTCGCTTGTTGCATGCTCGCTTGAATCCCATTCGCCTAACCAATGCTCACTTGCAGTTGTCTTGTCTAAATTCACAGGTCGCGCAAATCCTTCTACACATTCCTCGGCGCCTACAGGTACTGTTGTTCGAACTGCATCCACAGTTTCATCGTGGTGTTGCGGATCTTGTCTGCGATTTCATCCAAGGCCCCCTCAGTGAGGACCATTGGATCAATGTGTGAGTGCTTGTTGAATTTTTGCTTCTTTCTAGGCCCAAAAGTTGTCTCCTTGGTCAGCTTTTATAGTTTAAAGGGGGTGCTCTACTCCTCGCCTTGCCTCCTTCAACATCAGATTCCCCTTTTTCCTTAGTGTGCATAGAAGTGGACTCCTCCACATCAATAGTGGACTCCTTAGGCACCCGGTCTTTCTCAGTAGCTTCCTTCTTCTGCCGCGCAACCTTCTCTCGAGCTACGGCCTGCTCAACCTCCTTTTGCTTCTGTGCTGCTGTGGCCTGCACGGAGGAACTTTCTCTGGCCTTGCTCGTACCTGCATCGAGATCTGATGGCTGTAGCCACTCTCTTGGCCATTTCCCCACAATCTCCTGTGCATCCGCCTCACTCACCAGGTACGAAAACTTGTACCATGTCTTTTTCGAATACTTCCTTGCACGGATAGACACATTGTGAACATCCGCCTTGAATTCTGCATAAGCTTCCAACTGCTCAAAGAGGGTTGGTAATAGCCTCAGCCTTTGGTTGATCACCATTCAGAGACACATCTCGACCAATACCTAGAACATCTTCGTCTCCATGAACCTCGCAGGGTCCTTTGTCACCCATAGTGAAGCGAACTTCACAGCTTCTGATAAGTCAAAATCCTATGGAGGGAATTGACTGTCTTCTGGCAGCCTCCACGCCACCAGGGAAATCAACAATTGTAGGCAAGCATAATGAAATTCCTTGCCCTCATCCTACGCTTCATGACAATTGAGCAAAAATTCTTTACAAAGGTATTACGCGCAATTGTACTGCACTCCCTTAGCACATTGGCCCGCAAGCGAAATTACTGGCGTCGGAACCTTGTCCGCGCGACACTTCCTCATGACCTTGCAAGCCAAGATCTACACGGAAAACTACACCACATGGTCGGTGATAGAGAAGATGGAATATCTACGTGACTTCTTTACTAAGCCGAACTCGCTCTTCATTTTGCCCGCGAGTTGCTTTTCCTTGGTCTTTCCTCCAAACTCCTCGGCTAGATCCACCCCTTGGTATGACAACATTGTGATGCAGTGGATTAGCATATCCGTAATGGGGACGGGCTCTCCCAACCAGAGACACCCATCATGTACAAGGGTAAGAAATTGTCGCACACAGACTGTGTTGATGGTTTTTATGCTAAAATGCGGCACGTACAACATATTCAGTAATCCTGCCTTTTCAACCCCTGCGACCTGTTTCATTCGCTCCAGTCACATTACTCCGGTCGCCTCATAATAGATCTTTGCCAAATACTTATTCAGTGCTAGTTGGGAGAATTTCTCATGATCCGCTAGATCCCAATCTTCCATTTTAAGCATCGGAATGCACCCTAAGAGCGCGCCTTCAAATACCACCTTCTCCGTTAGTAGTGGTGTAGAAACCATAAACTTGCCGGTATCTAGATCTTTCGGTAATCAACCATATCAGTCAGCACTGCAATCCACAGGCTCGACAGGATGTACTCCATGAGCATCATAGCCTCTATCCCATAGACCAACCTGAATGGAGTTTGGCCTGTCAACTTTTTACACGTTGTCCTATATGCCCATAGGACTGCTGGTATGTGTACATCCCAATCATTCATTTTCGTGTTCCAGACCTTTGTTAGCGCATTCTCCAAGATCTTGTTGAATGCTTCAACTGTACCATTAGCTTGAGGATGATAGGGCGTACTCTTTTGATGATAAACCTAGAATTCTTCAAGCATCGTGTCAATTATTCATTTAATAAATGCGTACCCCTATCGCTCATCAATATCTTAGGACACCCACACTGAGTCAAGACAAATTCAAACAAGAACTTCACAATTGTAGCAACACTACAGTCTTTGACCGGATGTTCTTCTGCCTATCTCGTCAAATAATCCGTCACAGTAATAATGTACTGCACGCCCGTCTTTTTCCCTGGTGGCTGTTTCTAACCTACAAAGTCAATTGCCCATTTGTCAAACACCTACAATGAAATTTGTGGATTTAAGGGCAGTTTGCCCCTCTGCGATGGCTTCCCCGTCCTTTGACAAGCATTGCATGCCCTACAATACGCCTTAGAACCTTATGCATCGTCGACTACCACAATCTTTCGCATTGCTCTGCCTGCATAGTTTCCTCCCACCACTCCTCCATGTGCTTCAGCTAGGATGCTGGATTGTTCAAACTACAGAACATATCGATGCAATATTTCATCAGTGCCCATCTTATACAAGTGTCCAACTATTACAGAGAAACCAGCTGCGCGTATCGCTAATTCCTTTTTCTGCTATGTCGAATATCCTTATGGGGCTGTGCCAGTAGTTAAAAACTCGATTATATCAGCAAAATAATCATCTACGACACGTACAGCAAAGAGTCGTGCATCCGACAACCCTTCTTCCAAATTGATTGATTGTTCGCTTGTTGCAATTCTGGATAGATGATCCAGTCCCACATTCAATTGTCCGGGCTTCACAATTACCTCAAAATCATATTCTTGGAAAAGTAATAACTACTTACAGATCTTCCACCCCAACACAGACTTTTTGACCAGGTACTTGAGTGCGGAGTGATCTGTGTACATTTTAAAATGCGCGCCTAATAGATAATGTTGAAATTTTTGCAGCGCATATACCATCGCCAATCCTTCCTGCTCTATAGTTGAGTAGTTCTTCTCTGCCTTTGATAGTTTCCTACTTGCAAACACTATAGGGTGATCAACATCACCTTTGTCTCGTTGGGTCAATACTGCGCCTAATGCAATACAGGAAGCATCTACATGAAAATGAAATTCTTTCTTCCAGTCTGGGAACACTAAAATGGGTGCAATCACCATCTTTTCATTTAACACATCCAAACTGTGTTGACACCCTTCATCCCAACAGAAAGTCGTGTCCTTCTGTAGTAACTTCTCCATTGGTGCAGTTATCTGCGCATACACTTTGATAAACTTCCTATAATATCTGATGCGGCCCAGCGTTGCGCGCAGTTGCTTTACATTCTTGGGAGCCTCTAAATTGACAATAACAACTATCTTCACAGGGTCAACCATTAATCCCTGCTTGCATACCACATGACCTAGCAGGATTCCATAAGGCACACAAAAGATAGATTTCTTCAAATTTAAGGAAATTTGGTATCTGCGACAAGTATCCAACATAAGATGCAGACTTGCAACGTGGCACTTTACCAATCTAAACACAATCCAATCATCAAAATATACTTCTAATAATTTATTGATAAACTCCTTAAAAGCTGCAACTACTAACCCTTGAGAAGATCGCGGGTATATTCTTCAGCCCGAATGACATCACTGTGTATTGGAAGCATCCCCACTCCGTCGCGAAGGTAGTCTTATTGCGATCCTCTGGTGATCTTAATCTGATGGTACCCTGAGAACCCATCAGTGAATGAATATGCTTCATGCCCTCCAACGTTATCCAAAACTTCATCTGTAAATAGTGTTGGAAATGGGTCATGAAAGCACGCATTATTGAGCTTCTCAAATCTACGCATATCCTAATTTCATCTTGTTGCTTCTTTTCTTGAACAATCACAGGGCTTACCTAGTAAAACTCTTCCACTAGTTCAATGATTCTAGCCTCTAACATTTTGTCCAGCTCTTTGTGCACTTCTCCTTATACTTGGGATTTAGACGGTAGGGTCTCTATTTCACAAGATTGGCATCAGGATTTAGAGTGATCTTCATTACACCCATATCCCCTACTATTCCCTTCAGGTCTGAGAAATTGGTAGGAAACAAGTCCTGATATTCGCGCAGTAGCTCCACAAGTTTATCGATTGTATCTTCATCCCAATAATCGCCTATCTTTGCAAACTTAGGTTGTGCGTCAGATCCAATGTTTACTTGCCTGGTCTTCAGAGGTTCTGTTATATCAAGGTTTGCTTCTTCGGGGCCTTCAACCTCGCATTGTCCCTCCGTCTCTAGAATGTTGATATTTTGTGGGTCCTCTTCTTCTGTTTCTGCAGTCACGTTGTAGCATTCCAACGCATGGTGCAACTGTGTATTCCAGTCGGATTGAACCCATTATACCGGCTCCTCCGACATCTTGAAGATTGCGGCCTTGATTTCCTGGAGCGCTTCATCAATGCATTTAAATCCATCCTCAAAACTAAAAGTTAAAAAGAAACTTTCCCTCAAGATATCCCACTCAACCGTCCCATGGCGTACCTCCGTTTCGAAATACCAATGCATCGGAATAGTATCTAGTGTGTGACAAAAAATATGTACCCATTCTGGTTGAGGTTCCTCCCCCCAAGCTTTAGTCCATCGCGCCAAATTCTTACGCGGACCATTCTTGCCTGAATACTTCTCTGTCAGGTGGTTATTTGCATACCCGAACCTTAGCTTCATCATTCTCTTGTACTCTTTCCAGTCAGCAAAGCTATCCTTATGCGTACCCCACCAACGAGCAGGCGTGGCATGTAGTGCCAGATCAAGTGCCTAGAACCAATGCTCTTCTAGCACCTCCCTCTCAAACTTATCCAGAAATAAACTAACATCATGTAAGCCATCACAATGAGGAAGATTTCTTACCTCCATAGATATGCATCGAAGCGATTTTTTCATCATATTACATCGTAGTGTAGAGACTCCGTGCAACCTATTCTACTAGTGCTCAAGTTCTTCATCTGAATATGATGTGCATGAACTATCTCTATCCCACGTAATTCACCAATGTACAGTGGGATTGATCCAATTTTCATCACGTGCAATGATCTTATATATTTGATCCAAATCGTTGTCCTCTTCATAGTCGCGGACTAGTTCAGTGTAACACACTCCTTTAGTGGGATCTAGTGGCACAATAACCCCGAATGCCTTTTTCTAGAATGTCATCCTTCGCTTTTTCAGATTAATTACCGCATCCATGTCGAAGGTCCAATCTATTCCTAATAGCATAGGGTAAGGATTGTTTTCATCCATTATTTCAATTACTTCAAAATCAGCCAAAGTGCTCGCTCCTTCAATGTCTATTGTGACCTCGTACATGTGCCCCATAGGAAAGATCTTCTGTTGATTGGTCACGCGTAGCTATATAGGAGACCACTATAGCACAGGTCTCCCCATCCTTTCCCATGTTTTCTTAGGTATTACGTTCACATCAAATCCAAGATCCAGGATGACTTGATCCATTTCATACTCTCCAATCTACATGGTCAACCTCATCTCGCTCCCTGTTCGCTTCTTATGTTACCCAGTTTCCTCATAGTGCGTTGTTCAGGAGGAGTCCTGATTTTACTGGTATTGTTTTCAATTAGCTCATGGAGTCCTTCCACTGCCTTCCTATCCCGCAACAACTTCATACATGTTTTTAGAAAAGTAGCCAATAGCGAGGGGTCTATGTCTTGCGCTTCATTGCCTTCAGTTGGTTTCTCCTGAATTCCTGACATAGAAGCCTCATCAAAGTTCTTCTTGGCCTCCATAAAAGTTTCCTTAGCCCTATTGAGATCAACTCCGACCTCCTTTTTGATAGCTTTGCGTACCCATCCTTCTGTTTATGGCTACTTCCCTTTATCTTCACCTATGGCAATACCACTTCATGTCACGATATTGATGTTATGATCCTTTTCACAAGGATCTGCCCTCATCATTTGTATGCTTTGCGTAGGTTGTTGCGTCTTTTTCTACTGCATCTTGGCTACCAATACTGGGCAATCCTCTATCACATGATCAAACTGTCTATAATACTGACAGGATGGATGCGTGGGGTTCTAAAAATCATGTGCAAAATGTCCTGCTTCGCCACAATTATAACAAATGATTGTCCATGACCTCTGCCAACCCCTCCTCCTCGTCCTCTTCCATGGCCTTGGAATCCTTCGCACGCTGCACTTGCGCCCTAATCCTAAGGCTGATTTTCTGCCTACATTCGATATGTAGGGGTCTGCTCCATCATTAATTCATAGCTTTGGAACTTTCTCTCATCATTTCCAACTAACTTCCAGAAGGTACACAATAGCTGTTGCGGAGTTTGCACAAACTTTTACAAGAGGTGACAATGGCTAGTTGCATGCTTCCCAGCTATCTGGCAGATAACGCACCATAAGGGTGCTCTTGTGCTTGGTCCCGCAATGTTCTTAGGCTTCAAAGGAACATGACCTCCTCCAATCAAGTAATTCTGATAAATAGGGAAGTTAATCCTTATCATGTCCCTTGTTTTTACATTTTATGCACCAGCCTTCTACGCGCACCTTAAACTGAGCTTCCTTCCCTGTTTTTAAGCTCTGCAATTCCATATGCAGGCTTGCGAGTTGCGACTAAATCTATTGTACTCCAACGTTCCTATCTTTCACTAGTGAGGCTTCCAACCTCAACGGGATCTCCATAGCCTCTTCTTGCGTTCCTATCTTTTGTTGTGATAAGGGCAATCTCAGATGAGGCAATAGTGAAGCAATGTACCAGTCTTTGTGTTGATCATCTGTGATCTTCATATTAGCCTGCCTGATCAGGCATTTTAGCCTCTGATCGAAGTCCCACTCGGACTCATTCAACCTTTGTTGTATTTTCTTAAACTCTATTACATATTGTGCCTGGGATTTAGGCTTCTTAAACTCACTGTTCAACGCCTATTGAGTATCTGCCATTGTCGCTCCAGGTCCATCCATACAGAAATTGATGTACCAAGTCAATGTTCTATCCTGCAGCGCTGTGACCAGTTATGCTTTCTTCATATTATCATCTGTAATCTGCTACGTTGTCCATACAACATCCGCGACAAACCATAACTATTGGGGGTCTTCGTTTCCCACCCCTTTGAAGATTGACATCTTCATCGTGTTTGCCATGTTGAATGATTGATGTGGAGGTGGAGGTGGAGGTGGAGGTGGAGGTGTAGGAGTATGTGACGAAGGTGGAGGTGGAGGTGGAGTGGATGGGTGAGATATTCCCACGATACCCTGTCTTACCAACTGTAGTGCGCTTCATGGTGTATTCAAAATAGTCCCTTCTACGTCGCTATCAGAGGATCCTAACAGCGAGCTGTATTCAGAGCCTGATTCATCGTTTCTTCTAAAGGGTTTTCCGCTTCGTGTAGTCCCAAACATCAATGTAATGACATAACCCATTTTCACACAACATCTTAATCCAAGTTTTAAGAGATTTTAAGTACTTACCCCTTGGTCCTTTGAAGAACCTACGCTCTGCTTCACTATAGTTGATAGTCCTATCGATCGCGAGCTCAGTGATGAAGCCGCCTAAGATATGATCAATCCAATGATCAATGACCCGCACGATGTTATTTTCTGAAGATTCCAAGTGCTTCACTAGCTCTGGGGTCCACACAATAGGGCATTCAAACCTCCACGTACCCTGACTATCCGCTAATATGGACAGCCACTCATGTAGTTTGCAAGGGAAGAAATAGAAGACGGCTTCTATCTGATCTGTGTGCAGGTATATATTCAGCCACTGTTCCTTGGATAACCGCGGGTTTCTGTTCTCCTGAGCCACAAATGTGTACAACTTCCAATTGATCCACCTTTTGATTTCCTTCTTAATATGGAACCACTTATTTGACATCACACATTCCTCAGACAGATCTCAGTCCCGACAAAATAACCACTTGTTGGCTTGAGGGGGCCTAACCCAGGTTCAATGTTATCTGTGCCAACCAACAAAACCCTAACTACTGGCCCTTTCGGCAACAACCTGCGTAATGCAGGTTGCAGTCTCACCCGAAGCAGTATTGGGGGATGACATAACCAGGTTTCTGCATCCAAAGGCTTGTGTGATAGGTTCTTGCAATTCTCATGGCTTAGATCTACCTTTACACACCCTTAACCCTTCCAAACAAATCATTACTGTAAATGTACTTAAACAACTGCCAGATCTTCGCGAAGGTCCTTAGTTAGTCTTAACATGCGTTAATATTAGAGACCTACTTTTCACACAATAAATAAGCATTAATTCATGTAAATCATAACACAGAGCGGAGATACATAAACTTGCAGAAGTAAGAAATAATGCACAGATATATTCAATTCAACTCAAAATGTCCTTATTAAGTATACTCGTTCAAGTACAAACTTCTTTTCCATGCGCATTCAACTGCAGGGGCCCACGCACTCAGCTTGTAGACATACCAAGGTCTCCACGCACTCAGCTGCAAGAGCCTTCCCCTTTCACCTAAGTACATGAAACAAAGCTTTCCTGCCTTAACACCTTGCCTTTACAATGATTCTTCAAAAAATGTTACCTCCTTAGACTCGCTATGACTTATCTATATATAGCATTCTACTTACAATACCATGGTCCACGGACCATGGGCGGGTCTCAAAAACCCCCTATCACCTACCCACCTAAGGGACTAAAGCCCCTTTGACTCATACTAGCTTTGCACTCTGCTTCCAGATTTCGTGGAGATTTTACACTTTATACAAAAAAATTATTAATTTATACTCAAAATTTGACACCAAGGACCCTATCCCAACAGTATGTTCTATGCTTAAGAGAAATTTACTTCAATTTTTCTTATTAGCTCAATATCAAGTTCCAGATTAGCAATCACATTAACATGATAGTAAATGCAGATATAACATGAATAAAAAGAAGAAGACAAGCCAAGACAAGAGGACACAATGTTTAGCAGTTGCCATGGAAAAACCCTAATGTGGGGAACCCATTGATCTAGTCTTCTTATTATTCTTCAAAAGTTCAGTAGAGAGAGAGAGAGAGAGAGAGAGAGAGAGAGTACAATATACAAAATTCACTTGCCCAAACACAGTCAAATCTGTCCAGTCAAACTACAGCCAACATGATGTCCTAACCAGAAATTCAACATTGGTCAAATCAACAGAATTATTCCTCCAAATTAGCTCGGTCAAACCCAATCAATTCGGCCTCCAAAAACAATCCAAATCAACCCAAAACAATGCTGAAGAAATCAGTCAAGCTTGGTCAACGCACAATCAAACTTGATGCGGTCAATGCTGGTCAAACAACACAGAAAATCTCACTTTCTCTGCCAAAGAATGTGACCTTCCCAAATAGAGATATTCATACAAAAATCACAGTCAAACAAGGTCAAACGTTGCCCAGTCAACGCTGGTCAAACTTGCTATAACTTGGTCAATACTAGAAAACAGGAATAACAATCAAACTTTCCCTCGTGTGGAGGAGAAGAAGGTTGCCTGAAATTTGTATAACCTAATCAAGTGAGGAGAGAAAGAGATATGTGCGAGACAATGAATGTCCAAGTGAGGTACATGCTCCTATTTATATGCAACATTGAGTGTGAAGAGACGTGACTCTTGGGCTTTTGAGCCTACATTAGATTGTCGGCCGACCTTGACAATTTATCCATATAAGAAATAAATTCATAATTCCATTTATACATGTTAGAATGAGATGATCTTTAGATCAATCCTACACCTCTTAGAAAGAGGAATCCAACAAAAATATCGCCTCCATCATATGCTCTGTCCAAGGTGGAGTTTGGCTCTGTCCAAGGTGGAGTTTGGCCCTAGTTGTCAAATTTAACAAAAAATCACAGGATGAAGCTGTCAATAGAAACATTACTTGAAGGAATGTAGAGTCAATAGAAACATTACTACATTAGCAAGAAACTGGCTCCAGCAGAATTAAATTACACAGTTACAGAAAAATAATTTCTTGCAGTAGTACATGCTATTAATAAATTTAGGCACTACATCATATGTTATCAAATATTTGTGCCCACTGACCACTCTGCCATTTGTTTCTTAATGAATAAACATGTTACTAATGGTAGGGTTACGTTTTGGTTGTTGCTATTACAAGAGTTTGATATGACAATCTTAGATAAGCTTGGAAAAGATAATGTAGTGGCTTATTTTTTTCTAGGTTGACCATTGATAGTGATTGCATGCCCATTGAAGATTCCTTTCCAAATGAATATATTTTTTTGTATTTCAACTCACTCACCATGGTATGTAGACATAGATAGCTATCTTATTGCAGGAAGATTTCCACAACATCTGTCCTCAAGAGAAAGGAAGAGGATTGTTTAGTAGAGTGTAAGATATTCTTGGGTAGAGGGATACCTTTATTACACAGAGCCAAATCATCATATCAAGCGTTGTGTGAGAGGATGAGATTTTTGATATCCTCAAAGCCTGCCATGAGGAACCTTGTGGAGGATACTTTGATGACAAAAGGACAGGGTATAAAGTGCTTTCGACTGGATATTATTGGCCTACCATATTCCAGGATGCAAAGAAATTTATAAAGGGATGTGATAGTTGTCAGAGAATGGGTCAACCACTCCGGTCAAATGAAATGTCGTTACAACCTCAAGTAGTTTTGAAACCATTTGAGAAGTGGGCTTTAGAATTTGTCGGACCAATTAATCCTTCATCTCAGTAGAAGTCCTACATTATAGTCTGTACAAACTATGTCACAAAATGGGTCAAAGCAAAGGCACTAACTAGGGCATTTGAACAAGATGTTTCAGGCTTTTTATTTGAAGACATTTTTGTTTGCTTTGGAGTACCTCGAGAAATAGTGACAGATGGAGGACCGCAATTCACATCTCATTTGATCCAAAAGTTGCTTGAGGAATTCAAGATCTGCCACATAATTACTTCAACATATCAACCTCAAGAAAATGGTCAAGTAGAGAGCACTAATAAGGTTATATAAGGAATTCTCACTAAGATTGTAGCCAACCATCAGAGGAATTGCGCTAATAAACTTCCAGAAGCATTATGGGAATATAAAACTACATGGAGAAATACTACTGGATTTTCACTGTACGAATTGGTGTATGGTAAAAACCCATTATTTCCCATTGAATTCAAAGTAAAAACACTCAGAACAACATTGCAAGTGAACCTAGATTTGACTACATCTCAGAAACAACGGTTAAATCAACTAAATGAACTTGATGAGAAGAGACTAACTGTCCTTTAGCAAACAAAAATCAACCAACAACAGAGAGCTAAGTGGCATGACAAGTTTATAAAAAATATGTTTCATAATGACAATTGAGCTCTACTATATGATTCATGATTCAAAGACTAAAAAGGGAAGCTCTGCACCAGGTGGCTAGGTCCTTACAAGGTAGATACAATCTTCGACAATGGGACTGTGAGATTAGTTACCATAGACAATGCCAAGGTGCCATTGTTTGCCAATGGACATCTTCTTCGGTTATATCATAAACCTACATCAAAGGATTCATTTTTCAACATTGTCATAGGATCTGATCTCCAAGTTATGGAAATAGGGGAAAATTCTCATGTGCTATTAAATTCTTGAAATCTAATAAGTGCAGCAGCTGAAAACCAACTTTTGTTGGAAGATGATACACCAAAAATATATAATAATAAAAATAAAAATAAATATATAATATCAAATAATAAAATAATAAAATAATAGAAAAAAAATAATAATAAATAAATAAATCTGCTTGTGAAAACCTCTTATGGGGCACAGGTAGATAATTGTGCCAGTGGAAAACCACTTTGTGGCGGCTAACACGTTTTTATTTTTATAAGCTCTGTAACAACATGATATTTATGATACAAATATAGCAACATGCTTGTTATAAGGTCATTTTTTTATTTTATTGTATTGAGAATTCTTTGGTAGGCACAAAATTGCAATGCCACAAAGGCATATGTTATTATAATAAAGTACTGTTGCAAACATTATTCATCATGCATGGAGGAATTCTTTTGTTGTTACTTCTGTAACAACTGGTCTGATGAAGATAATTATTGCAACTATCTACATCAGTAATTAACATCACCAGTACTTTGTCATTGACATCAGTCAAATCGCCCTCCTGTAAGCCATTCAAGAAAGGAATATTGTTTTTTCTTTAATTGGCAATCATAAACAATTAGTATGTCACTTTGTTTTGCCGGCCGAGGACAACCTTTGCATTTAAGTTGGGGGTGACAAATCATTTCATGATCCCTGACATGACTTGGTTTAAAGTGACATTATCCATTAATCATTACCACTCTGCATGATTGATCACCTCATTAATTTAAATAATATCTAAGTCAGATTTCCATACCCTTCGAATTAATGATGAATTGATACCCCGCGTTGTGTAACTTTCCAATTTAATATCCTTTCTTGTCGCCCTGATATCCACCTCGACGTAAGCTTTGCACCCTCACTGCACATTCTTCAGGAATGGTGACAGTAAGTAGGAAAAAATTCACAGGCGACTGGTTATAGAATTAGTGTGAGGTAGGCAACAGTGAAGGATGGGGGGAGTAGTGGTAAGATATGAAACAGATTTCACTGAAGCTTTGGAGAAATGCCTCGAAGCACATCAAACCTTCAGAGAAGCAAGGTGGCTTGATCTTTTCGAGTGATTAAGAGGGTCAGATGAAAGCGTTGCTTTGGAATTTGGACAGAAACCAAACAGAGGTTAGAGGTTTAAAGTTGGAGGTTACATAGGAAGTAGTCATCTGAGTAACAACACTTTATATGAAAGGCAAGAGATGGTTCAATCGGAAAATCAATGACCCATCTCTCAAGACTGAATTTTTGTAGGAAGAGGATTAATTGGCTAAGAAGGGAAGGGGAATTGACTGCCTTTCCCTTCCACAACCATGGAATGATGTTGCTTTGTTTATCATCAAATATATTACATGTGAGGGGCATGCATCGATAGTTTTTAATTACCATTTTCCACTCCTAAATCATCTTCGGCATAGGAAACTCATCAATCTTCCTTACTTCCTGTTGGAGAATTTGAAGCATATGGCGGCCATGGTAAAGTTTGCCTCACACCTGGAAAGCCGTATCACTAATCATGGACTTATAAAGTTGATCATATTGGAGGCCTTGGAGCGGCAAGGGTGAAGCTGGGAGGATTTCAGTAGAAAAAAGACAAGAAATTCACATCGGAAACAAGATGAACCTCCATAGACGTTCCAGAAAAAATTGATGTAGCTAAGGAGCAAGAGTAGTCCTCTAGAGTCAGAATCAAGAAGTCATCATTGGAAAGGCCTATCTGTGGCAGAACACCAAAGAGAAGGGTCAAGGTTGGCACTCGACCAAAACCCTCACCATCATCTGAAAAGGAGTTAAGAAAGTGTTAGGTTCCTATAACAATAGGTGTCATATATCATGATTGACTTGGTTTAACTCTGAAATATGTTCATACCTTTGCTTGTTGCAAATGTATTCCATATTTGTGAAAAATCAAAAAATTTAAAAAATGTAAAGAGGGTATACCCTAAAAGAAAAATCGAAGGGGAAAAAAAATAAAGAAAAGGTCAAAAAATGAAAGAAAATGAACCCCAACAAAAAGAAAAGACTATGAAAGTGTGCAAGCCCAAATGCCACTACTATTTACTGTATGCATAATAAAGATTGTGTGCAACTTGTTACCTATGCCACAATCCATGGTAACCAAATAGCTTAATCTTGGTTATTCCATGTTTTCAATTTCATGTTTTTAAATAAAAAGGATAAAGATCTGACCAAACAGTTTAATCTTGGCAAATAAGTAAATAGGTAGAGTGAATAAAAGGAGCTCAACAGTTTAATCTTAGCCCTTGGATGTAATAAGGTTAGATTTAGATAGATATCACTAAGTAAAAGAAAAGAAAGTTTGAAAAGGGTTTGCCAGTCTAAGTGCACCCGAATAAAGGAGTAGAAATGCCAGGATAAAGTAGGTAGGGTAAGTAGATGATGTTGCAGAATAAATGTGTGGTGAATAGTTAAGTTTAATGCTTAAATCTTTTGCTTTCATCACCTGGACAAAGCATAACTCACATTGAAGACAGCACATCAAGGAACCAAAGTCAAATTAATTAACTTCCTTACTCCGTTTTTCCCTAACAATTCACTAATCTCCCTTAAGTGCTAAAGGTATCTATAACAAGTTAGAGGGGCTCAACGCATTTCTCTGACTTTTGGAGGGACTAGACCCTCGTCCCAATAATTTGAAATACGTAAAGTACTTAAAATCCCCTTCATCAACATTTACCTCTCCATAAATCATGCATTACCTTAATAAAGCTTTTCCTAAGTAAAATCCTATTGTACTTAGGGAAATTAAAACATTTTTATGCCTCAAAACCCTCATATTAGCCTAAGCCATGAATGTTGTATGATGAAATGCTTTCGGAAACATTTTAACTTAGTGCATATTCCTATCCTACAAAGTCATATTAACCTCTAATTGGTATTATTATTTAAATCCCGAAAAAAAAAAATCACCCATTACCCATATTATTATTAAAATCCCAAAAATATATATATATCTCGCCCCGCTGTTGCAATATAACTTTAATAACGTTTGATAAATGGGATTAATTAGCCAACCCCTGACTAATTAAGAGCCCCGACCCCCACCATGCTAAATAAATGATTAATTGATCATCAAGATTACTTAAATAACTTTTGACCAACCACATCGCCCCGATGTAATTAAAGCTTTTTATTAACGTCGGCCCCCCTCCCTTAACCATCAGTCACTTCCCACACTCCGATCACCGTCTGATCAAATCCCTCAGATCCGATGGCCATCACTCATATCGCGCGGGCTCTTTGGTCAGAGGTTAAATGCACGATATGAGCAGTTTTCCAAAAAGCGTCGATGCTACGTGTCAACTAACTAGTGGAATCGCGCAACCCTCCCTAAATACCACCAATATCCCATAAGTGGTGCGTTGAAACCCGCTTACCGCCTCCCATAAACGACAAAACATCACTTCATTAATTTAACGCCACCTGTCTTTGTTGCCAAACTCGCCAAAATATTGACTTTGCATAAAAAACAAGAGTAATCTATTATGTGTCCTTTATCCGAAACAATTCTATGCATGCATGTAGCACGTCCAAAATCAAACAGTTCGTTCCCAAACTGTCAACTACCTTGAACGCTGCCTTTCAACGTCGCTCTAGTCCCATGTGTGCATCCTGCGAACTTGAACATCACAGTCAACCGCCTAGGAATAGTTATTTACCAAATTTTCCCCAGAAACCCTGTTATATACTGAAATTCCTCTGAAATTGCTTTAAAACCAAAAGTTTTCAATATAATTGAGTTGCTAAGCTTAGTTCAAAACTTCTCAGGCACCTCTGTTTAGACAATTTCATTGAAAATCCCAATTTCGTCCCTGAAAACACAAGAACCAGGATAGAAACCCCCGTGGCCCTTAATGTACCTCCAATCACTACTCCTCATAGGGATTTGGATTACCTTCCCTTAGCAGATAAAGGTTTCCAAATAAAAGACCTTGAACCTGATAAAAGCCCCTTGAAAGTATATTGTCGATGCCGAGACGATTACATGAACAATTTGGATACCATAGGACTTTGGGAATCAAATCTCCCAAAGTACTTATTCCCTTCTATGCACATTTTCCCAGACATTATCCATCAATGTCATGCCAATTATAATCCTAACCTCAGAGCTGTAATGTCCCCCGACCATTCAGTCCCGTTTACAATTACTACTGATTCAATTAATGAAATGTTACAGCTTCAGCCCGGCCAGAACCTCACCCCCATTTCCATTGGAGATTTACTAGAAAAATCCACCAAAATGTCTAGTTCTGAACTCAGCCGTATTTGCCATACTTTCATGGATAAGAATCATATACCCAAAGATCCCCCTCCCTACCTAACATGTTTCTTCACTGATATAGGAAAAGATATTGTTAAAAAACAATCAAAATACCATACACCCCACATTAGTCAAAACACCCCAAACATAATGTAAATATTTTCGAAATAAGCCAGAACATTGAAGATTGTTTTTTATCATATTTAATCCCAAAAAATTGAAGATACAACATATGATATAACTAAGTTTATCTCAATCCCATTTTTTATCGTAAATAATGATTTTATACCTTTTAAATATTGATAACTGGTGATATCAATAATGAAAGCCAAGAAAACATTAATGCACAAAATAAAATTCCACAGAATTAAACCGAAGAAATATGATAAACTGTTCCCACAATTAATTGTTTTCAATCTTAGAAGACAAGGATAGGGAATACACTGAGAATAAGGTAAATTACACTCTTGTCTTAAACCCATTCTTTACGGTAAAAAGCGAATTTAAATGCCAGATCATAAATGAGCAAAACAAAAGTTTAACTTGTGTTTTTTTTGGGTTTTGGAAAATGATAGTCAGCGGCATTAAATGTTCATATTACTGCCTCACAATAAAATGACATTTGCAAGCAAAAGCTTTTGCACTGATCAATTTCTTCAATCTCGCCTTTAAATTTCCTTATTCTATGATTAAACTTATTTTCATGGTTGATTAATAATCATCCTAAGGCAGAACATTAAATGTCATTTCAAGTTGGGATCGTGTATATGCAGTTGGATTTGATTTGAAGTAATTCAAACCTAATACACAATCATATACGATGTTTAATGTTCTAGTAGAAGGTGATAATTTATCATCATTATCCTCGACATAAAAAAATAAAAATAAATCACTAGGATTGCCAAAAAAAAGAGTGATATAAAATGATTTGTTGGCCAGCAAAATTTGACAAATAGAAAATTGAATGAACGTTTTTGTATATTCGCAACAAAGATACATGCCAACATGAATGAACCATTTTGTAAATTGGCAGCTAATATACATGTCAATTTCAAGTCAAATGTATAAATGGCTGAGCGAAGCCCATATGTGACTTCTGTTAACCGAGCAGGTGCCATAGTTACCAATGTGCGTGGAGAAACAAGTAACCATTTTTTTTATGGCAACACCTCTAGGGAGCCACTTGAAGGGCCTCATGCTCATTATTTGGATTTGACACTCATGGATTCAAAGAGAATTGAACCCTTGAACTCTGTTCATTATTTGGATTTGAATTTAATGGGCTTAAAGAGAATTGAACCCTTGAACTCTTGCCATAAATTTGACCCTCATAGACTCGAGGAGAATTGAATCCTTAAACTCTGCTCATTATTTGGATTTGAACTTCATGGCCTCAAAAAGAATTGAACCCTTAAACTTTTGCCATAGATTTGACCCTCATGAACTCAAGAGAATTGAATCCTTGAACCCTTGCCTAACAGAGAGCCAATGACTTAGCGTGGGTTTCAACCAACTAGACTACCTATCCAACCTAGAAAAACAAATACCCAACCTATCAAGCCTGGAAAAACAAATACCCATTGAAATAACTAAAAGCACATTGCTTATGTTTGTATATTCTTCAGAATGTCGATGACTAAAGGTCTTCAACCAAAGAACAGTTTTTGGCTATATATTGCATGAGACATAGCAATTATGCCATATATATCATACATGGGCAGGCCTTACAGGACATAGGTTTATGTACTTTCAGTTCATCCAATCGGTGTTTACTTCTCCTTTGTAATTAAGTTGTTCTATAGAGTCTGCAGTGAACTCCAAAGGGCCTTTTATTCAATGATCAAATGACCACAATGGGAACTTATAATTTCCCTCATGTTCTGACTTCTGAGTTGATAAGTTACTTAACAGAAACACTTCAGAGAACGTGCCTTGTGTGTTGCCTTTTGCCGTCAGCATTATTTGTCCTCTCAAATGATACAGAGTCCAAGGATGCAGATTCATCACCTGAAAATGACAACGCAATCTCATCATACAGTAAGCCACACCAGCACTTAAAATAGGGCTTAGATAAAGTATGAATCTGCTACAAACAAGCTTGCCTCCAAGCCTGTGCAAGATGCAACTTCTTGGGGGTCACTATGTAAATATATACAAACAAGTAAACATGAATATTCCATGTGTGATTTGCAGTTCACATAGTTCCAACGATGTAAAATAGTAGATGAGTAAGAGAGCAAATGCCTGAATTGGTCACAAATGAAAGCTCAAGTAAACGACTAACATGTTCCTTCCAATGTTGAAGCTTTATTTCTTTATCATGAAGCTCATTCTCAGTTGACTTCAACTCTCCCTCAAGCTCTGAAATCGTTTCTTCTTGTTGTTTCTCCAAAAGTTCACATAGACGTCTGTCTAACTCATATGGAGACACCTCATAGTCATCCGCATGAAAAATCTCTGATGGTACAAATGGACTCATATTTGCAGAACTCTATTGACCTGGCAGCCCATTTGCATAAAGCCCTTCGTCGGCCACATCTGAAGAATCTGTTGACTGTAAAATATTAAACCAAGTAGGGGAGGATTAAAATATTTGCCATGCTAGATAGTTGGCATATATTATGTGTTTACTAAAATGTTATAATTTATGATAAGCATATGACTAGTATGGAAGTTGGCAATTCAGCATTGGTATTGAACCATAACGCCCCTGCCAAATTCACTATGGCAAACATCGATGGCTTTGCATGTAGCTTGGAATTTAACAACACAGTAAAACTAAAGTCCCGAGATAGGTAGGAGATATTTAAGCTACCATAAGTACAAATTTGGAACCACTATAAATACAAATTTGTCATTTAATAATGAAGGGCCAATTCTCTCTAAGAATAGCGACGTGCCTTTTTGTTAGTTTTTCAAGGAAGGATAGTTATT
>APFE030975438.1:91669-139012 GCA_000404065.3 Pinus taeda | reverse complement strand
CATGTAGAATGATGACTTAGATATAAGAAACATCAAAAACATAAATTGAACCATATAACAACAATCATCTAGAAGTTATAATATTCATCAACCACGTCCACAAGTTAGTAACATAGTAACATACAACATATTGAGTCTCGTGATTCATCAATCTTAGAGTTTCAAGCTTTCAAAATTCAATATATAACATTTATCATCATTGATCACCAAAGTTGTACTTGTAAGCTAAGTGTAACCATTACAATAAATAATATCTAACATGAAATGAAATTTTATAAAATGAAATGAAACAACTTTCAACTTTCATGAAGCATCATATTTATAATTCATTACTAATGAGTTATAATTGCCAACTTCAAACTTAAATTGTCATATATTGTTTAAAAAAATATCATAATAAATATGAAAGAGTCAATAGTTATGAAAGTTACTAGAAACTAGAAAAGAGAAGTAAATCCATTATCTATTTCTTATGCTTGGGCCTCTTGCCATCACGAGAAATGCCTAATTTTTTAGTCTTGTTGGAAAATCAGGATCTTTGTCATTAATATCACTCTCTAAGCATTAATATCCAGAGGTACCTTTGTCATTACCTCTATATCTATATAGGGATCTTTGTCATTAATATCACCCTCTAAGCATTAACATAAGATAGAACAAGCATAGCATGTCAAGTCAAGATTTTGTTTGAGTGATGCGTACATTTTTAGGAGGGTCATGATAGAGGAGTTCGACAACCAATGTCGCTAACATTAAGGTACATAGAGGGATTGGTGTTCTTGATTAAATACGAGTTCCATACCCTAATACATGACAAAATTCAATGGAAACATTGCAATCCCCTAATCCCCCAATCCTGAAAAACTGATAAGTCTGCTGGATTTGACTCGTAAATCTAATTCTACTTTCCTTCCATATGAAATCCAATGAGGCTGGAACCACTCTCAAACACCCTGAGTCATTTCATGGTAATGTTAAAAATTTAAGTAAAAGGATGAAAATGAATATTAAGGAGAATGTCACTTTTACTTTAAGAATTTAACATTACCTTGAATAGCATATCAATACTAAGGCCTAGATTTGATCATTACGTTGCCCCACTCAAAAATTATTTGTTTTTTTTAAAAAAAATTGCATTTCAAACATTACTACAAAAAACAAATTGCAAAAAATGCAAAACGCTCCAGAAAAGGCAGGGAGCAAATTTTTTTTTAGGGAGCGCGCTCCTGACCCACTCCTGAGTCACACCCACCCAGAGTGCAAATTGGGAGCGGGATCGGGGGGAGGGGGCGAGGGGGGGGCGCTCCCTGCAACTATGGTTGGCATATATTATGTGTTTACTAAAATGTTATAATTTATGATAAGCATATGACAGGTATGGAAGTTGGAAATTTAGCATTGGTAGGATGAAGCTTTAGCCAAGTTGACCTTCACTCAGGCTTCACTACATGGAAGCCACTGGTTGTATGCTATCAGAGCATAGATTCTTGGAAACAGTGGCAGGGGAAACCTAGGCCCTATGGGTCGGGTTCGAATTTGGGTTTGGGAATGATTGGGTTCACTTAGTCCCTTTCTTCAATGGTATCTACTTAATTTCTTACCTGAAGCTCAACATTAAAAATCCTACTGAATGCATCAAAAGTTCGAAGCAGTAAAAGATCAACAGATTCTCTTCAACCCAAGTGTCATGATAAATGCACACTGTAGAACTAACATGCAACTAACCTCACTATATTCGGTTTCTTTTCATTGATGGCTTGAATTTGATTGAAGGAAATCCATCTGTATGTAATCTATCCCCACTTGAAATTATGTTTCAAGCTCAACCGTTCCAGTGACCTGCTGTGCAGGTTCACCAATTATAACACTACTAGCAGTTTCATTATCTTTAAAGTAACTACAAATAGACTCTGGATCTTTTTCTAACATCCAATTTGCATCTGCACCTGGCTTTTCCTGTTGATATGTGTAAATTTCTCCATGACAACCCTTGGGCATTTCAGTGTTTTGCAGAGTCCTTTATTTCATCAAGCTGTATTTTCAATCCCTGAACCATGCTGATTGTCTGATTCAATAATGAAGTTACCTTGTCAATTTCGCATTTTCTAGATGCGCTTGTGAACATGACACCCATGCCCACCCCATAACTGAACCATAACGCCCCTGCCAAATTCAATGTGGCAAACATCAATGGCTTTGCATGTAGCTTGGAATTTAACAACACAGTAAAACTAAAGCCCCAAGATAGGTAGGAGATATTTATACTACCATAAGTACAAATTTGGAACAACTATAAATACAAATTTGTCTATTAATAATGAAGGGCCAATTCTCTCTAAGAATAGTGACGTATATACGAGTGCCTTTCTGGTAGTTTTTAAAGGAAGGATAGTTATTTGATTATTGAGATTTATAATCATAACTGAAATTAGTTGAGGATTATTTAACTTAAATTTAGTAAAGAATTTAGAATTATTTTAAATTAAATTTAAATTGTTAAGGTATAATTTTTTTTAATATTAAAAAAAAAAAATTTTGGTTTTTTTTTTGTGTATGATAAATTTTAGAGTTAAGATTGATTTAAGTTGGTTATATATATATATATATATATATATATATAATATATATATATATATATATATATATATATAAATTAAGAGAATTACACATTTCCATATTATATATACAGATATGTCTTATGTCAAACTCTATATTGAAGGCCAAGAAAATTAAACATTTCCCTCATCCTTATACTATTGGAATGTTTCAATAACTAGTTTAAATCCATCTTCAAACCTCAAAGTCTTTTAAGATGATTTTTTTCTTAGATTTTAGCACTTGATATTGCAAACATTCCGTTAAGTGTTTTTAATCTAAAAAGAGTTTTCACCTCAAGGGACTTGATATCTCAAAGTACATGATAAATTGGGAGTTTAGATGGATCAAAATTGGTTCTAACATATATATTTGTGTGTGTGTGTGAGAGAGAGAGAAATAGAGACCTGTCGATGCCATGTTAAACATGAAAGGAATTGTATATCTCCTAAACAACAAGTCATTGAAATGTTTTTAATCATACTGTTTGTTTGTTTCTTTCTTTCTTTGTTTGTTTTTCCCATTGTTAAGCCATCACAATATAATTATGAATAACTTTCTTGTCATCAATAGTTCTCCTTATACAATATATATTGAAACATGTTTTTTATTAATATTATTTAAATGTCACATATCAACTTGATATTGAGTATCAAATGAATTACACATTTAATTCATATTAAGAAGTAGAAAATACCAATTACTTTATCTCTCTTTATAAATAAGGATGATATAAAATCATTTTACATTATACGAATATTGAAATATTTTATTTATCACTAATATTGAAATACATTTTTTGTTATTAATATGTTTTAAATGTCACATATCAAATTCAAGTTGAGCACAAAAGGAATTACATATCTTCCTTATAGATTATAAAAATCACTTTTACAAAAAATACTAATTTTTTCAATTACTCTCTCTCTATATAAAAATAAAATGTTGATTTTCCCCGATGGGGGTGATTAGAGGCAGGAGGGATCCAACGGAATCTGTGCCAAATCCGTAATTCACAATGATGAGAAGAATTGAATTAATGGGGTGGCGTGGCCATGCCCACACAAGCATATGCACGCAATGTCTTAAGGTTTGGAGGTTGATGATATTTGTTGTACTCCCTCTGGTTTGGAGAAGGTGCTGGAATTGGTATGAACTAGAAAATTTCACCATTGTTTGGATGGAAATACTAGGGTTGATTCATAAGCCTAGTCTGCCAGTGGTGGGGAAGAAGGGCAGTTGCATGGGGAGGATCATCTGTGCAGAAGAGGATATAGGGTCATGGTTCGACTTCAAATTATAGTTCTGTGGATATGTTCCTTCCACTCCTATAACACTTGATGGTCAATTCTAGTATGATGCCTTTAGGAAGTCAGTCTTCACTTCTAGTATGACCCTGTGTCAAACGAATGGTTTCTTTTTATGGAAAATTGCTTGTTATACTATGGCTTCAAATTTCTTTTTGCATGCTCTTTATTTTGTTATAAGGTGGGGATTGGTGCGAGTGTTGTATTACTATGTCTGTAATAGTTATGTCTTAGAGGTTGTTATGGGTGGATCAGACTCTGTGAGTCTGAAACACATCTTAGTCATTTTAGTTATCTCTATGGAAAGGTGTTTTGGGATAGAGAGTTTTCTTTGTTTCAGTGGGAGGCAATGTCATCTTGGACTTCGAATTGGCGCGAGCTGCACCCCCTAGTTCACTCGACCTTTTGCCTCATCAATTCCCCATGTTGGTCCTGTGGTCACGTTTCAATAATTACATATGATGTGCAACCCGAGGGAGAGTTAATTATATGGGAGGGTGAGTCCCAATGGGTCATTTTTATGTTGTTCGATATGCAAATCATTGTTAATCTGTAGAACTTGGGGAAGGGAGAATCATATTGCCTTTGGGCGCGGGCCTTGGGTTCTGTTACAATAAGCCCTTCCATTTGGCATTCCTTGTCATGTGAGGGGCATGGTGGTCAACTGCTTGTGTTTTGCGATACACCTTGTTTTAGGTGCACGCCAAGGTTATTGAGCATAGAATTAAAACTTCTTGCTATTGTTATTCAGTGTTAACAAGCTACAACCACTACAACAAGAGAGCACTGCACTCCCAAGGAGTCATTGACCCTCGTTTTGTTTTGAAGGGTCGGATTCCAGTTCTTAGCAATCGCATCAAACCAACTAGTCGAGTCAGATTGACAAGGTTCGTGGTTATCCAACTCTGGGTCATGGCAAGGCCTAACTCACATTGTAGTCGTGGATCCATGGGTCGCGACCAAGGTCGTGCTCAAACCCAAGGCAGAGATGCAGCGAACAGGTACTATGAAGCCACTTCCACCAAGGCACGAAATGTAATTCAGGGTATGGTAGAAATAACCGCCAATGAGAGGGGACCCCTATATGATGTAGAGTTAATCAATGAATTTGGTGATTTGGTCACAAACCTTGACCACACCAAAGGAAGACACAAATTTTATGTCCAACTCTATTTCTATGTTGTAAAATTAAAACGTTGTTGGAGAGAGCTTTGACAGAGAGGTAACAAGATCAACCAAGTATCCTTGATCGCAGGGCTGAAGTCGGGAGTGATCAATAAAAAATGATATTCCACATGATTCAACTAGACAACATCATGGCTAGAATTGAGAGACACATTCCATTCACTGGACCTTCAACCCCACTGGGCTCAAGTGTAAGGGACCCAACTCTTGTTAATTCACCTGATGAGTAGTCTTTATAGTTGCATGTTGGAAGCCTTAATCTATAGGCTGAATACTAATATATAGTTTGAGGATGATGCATTTTATTTTGTTATTTTGAAACTCTGGCAGACTCATAAATTATGGATTGGATACTTAGCAACCAGATGATCTAGTGTGTATGGGATGATCATGTAACATTTTTTAACTAATGATAACAAACATCGACAACTTACACAAAACCAAAATGTTGATATTAAAATACTTTATTTAAGGTGAACATTAAAATCATTTTTAGTTATATTAATATTTGTTTAAATATCATATGTCAATTCTAAATATTGGAAAAAATGCATATTTCCCTCACATTATAATGTAAAAAGTACATATCCACTAAATAATAACTTTTCTTATTTTCAATGTATATAACATTGATATAAAAATATTTTATTTAAGATGGATATTGAAATATTTTATTCATGGTTAATATGTTTTTAAATGTCACGTGTCAACTTCATGTTAAACATATAAGGAATTAGTAATTACAGTCACTTAATATTAAATTGTAATAAACGCCTATGAACATAACAATTTGTTCCATTTCTTTAATATCTAAAACTCCATACTAGTGTTGTAGGAACTTCCCCCCAATCTAGAGGTGGGAACCGTGCATCGTGTGGATTGTTGGCCAAAGCACCCAGTGAATCGTGTCCCCAAAATTTGAAATTGTGGTTCTAGCAAATTATCATGGTTCATGCCACTGTGGAACTATGATTGTCTTGCATGTAGAATTGCAATTTCATGCATCATTCCACCATGATTCCACAATGCTTCATGCATGGTTACAAAGAAACACACAATTTTGCAAGGATAAATTTTTTTATTTTAATATATCTTTAACTTTGGTTTTGGGTGGGACCTAGGATGGGTTTGGGGACGAGGGGATAGTAAGGATGAGGTTAAAAGGCATCTTCCCCCTTTCTTTTCGTCATTTTTTCATATCATTTGCTTGAGCTTTAAGAAAAAAGGAGAAGAGTGCAAAAGAGATAACAGATTTTTGAAGCCAAGTTGTGAGAGGTTAGGGGAGAGAGCAAAGAAGAGATTGGAAGAGTGAAGAAAGAGGAGCTTGGAGGAGGTAACAAACACTGCCATCTACCTTAACTTCTCAAGACTTAAAGAGGTAAGTGCAAACCCTAAATCCTTCATTTTCTTGTAGGTTTTGTTTCTGTTTTTTCACTCTTCTCCTACTTTTCCCATTGCTTCTTCTCCCTCATTTTATTGTAGGTTGTCAATTTAAGCTTCCGGGAAAGTTGTACATTTGACTTATCATTCCATTTTTGGTTTTCATGATGTTGGTAGGGGGTAGGCATTCAAAGGGAAGAAATGGAAGAAGAGGATAATGGTCACACTCATAGTGACCCAATGTATGATGATGAGGAAGGGTTTGAAGGGTAGGGGGATGAATAGGAAAATGAACTACAAGAGGAAAAAGGTTCATTAACACCCTTGTGGAGATTTGTGACAAATATTGAGGGAGAGAGAGGGGGTGTAACCTTTAAATTATTTGCCCATATGGCCACATTGAATTTCCTTAATTTCAACTTGATCGATGACCAATTAGCACTATCAGGCATTGAAGAAGATCAGATGGGGCAAGATGGGTGGGGAACAATGCCCATCCTTGTTCCCTCCTTAGTGATTGAGATAGTGGAACAAATGCCTCAAGAAGAAAACAAAAGACAAGAGAAGAGACAAACAAGGCATGTAGAGACTAACAAAATTCATTGATTAGAGTGTGCATGAGGAAAAATCCTAGCAGAAAGAGAGAGCAAGGTGTTGCTAGATCTAAGTGGGAAGATTGAGCTAAACTAGAATGTCTAAAAGCAAGTGTTCAAAAGCCTGACATGTTATTTCTTGCAACTCTTATATTGAGGCCTCTAGATGGTGAGTCTAAGCCTGACTGGTTAGAGGAGAGTTTAGGACGCTCTAACTACTTGGTGCCTATTGTTTCCTAATGAAACACTTTACAAGGCAATTTGACCACTTTGGCGCTTGCTGAGAGAGTTGTAAACACCTCAGGGGACTATAGACCCCTGTGGTGCTTGCAAAGAAAGAATAGTTGAGGAATCACCTATATAGTTGATTCAACCTCACGGGGTTTAGCAATGGTCATTTGAATCTTGGGTGAAGCCTTGTGTTTTTTACTCAAGGAGTGAGTGAGCCATTGTGGTGCTTACTACTGGTGAGTAGTTGTTAAACCACAAGGGTCGTGGACTCCTCTTGGGTATGTGATTAAGCCTTGGGTGTGAAATTCCGTGAACAAGCATTCCCTTAGACTTTGGATTTGGCTCGGGGTTGGTCAGCTGCAAGAAATATTGCAGTACAATTGGCCTATGGTTGGGTGGAGAGTTGAAGTCCCTCCTTCAGTTGCTAGCCATCTTTAAACACATAGATAAGTGTAAATTACTTGTGTATATTTTCTTATCGACTATGCTGAGTCCTGTTATATTTTAATGATGCAATGCTTTATGAGTTTATAAGCATACATGAATACCTAGTCGTGAGGCTCATTCTTATGTACATGATTGGAATAATAATTCTAAGAATCTGATGTCTACTCGGACTGTGTTGTCCATGGCTGTATTCATGTTGAACAATGTGTTTATGAATATGGAAATCATACTCCGAAAGTTTGTGAGAGAATATATATATGTAAATCAACATGTTCCCATATGGGTTGCTCTGTTTAAACTAAGCATTTATAGCTTCAGGCTTTGTGGTCATAACTCCCAAAAGTTGGCGGTCTGGAATGTCCCATTGTTAAAATATATTCACAAGGTGTGATTTATTTGTCCAGGCATTAGGCCCTTAGTCATTATATTCCTTAGGACTTCAAATTTCCAATGGAAGCGAGGTGGTTGTTATTGAAAAGTGTAACTAGGTTCAGTCTTCCTAATGACATGTAATTGTGATTTTAAGTAAGAGATGTAAAGAAGAAAAATAAAATTATTGTATTGCTTGCATCATGGGTTTCATGAGCAACAGATTTTATTTTAGTATAGGCTCCCATTAAGAGCCCTTAGGAATTTTTTAATCTAGTCATAAAATTCTAAAGAATCTTTCTCATGTAATGAACACATGTTACACATTGTAAAGAGTCATACTTGTCTATGTAAAGTCATCCTCCAAGACCTTGTCACTAGCCCTCATCAAGTCAGCCTACAATGCAGAGATTATTCTAGAAGATGAAGTCAACCTTCTCCAAATAACATGTCGCCCTAAACAGTTATGACCAACGACTATATATACAAGTTCTTGTCCTCATTTGGACACAAGCAATTTAGTGAAGCAAGTCTACAAAGAAGTGCGGAAAAGACACTAGAAGAAGCCTCTATATTAGCACAACAAGAAAGAAGAATAACAAAGATAGGTGTGGACTATTTGGGCTAATTTGTCTTCCCACGTGCGAAGGTAGCTGATCTGAAGGTGTTAAGAGAAGGTCAAAAGATTACAGCTACATTGAGGTGATCTTGTTTGAGTAAAAACCTCACTAGAAGGAGCCGAGTAGAAGTGCAATAAGTCTCTCTCTTAAGGAGACTATTCAAGGAAGTGAAAGTAATCTAGGGTTTCTATGGTAGGGTTGCAAACCTACAAGAAGAGACTGAGATTTTGAAGGAAGCAGAGAAGGAGAAGAGGAAGAGCAGCGTTGGACAAGAGGCTAGTCACTTGGTCTTGGGAGGACTCTAGTGTCAAGGGTCTTTGTCATGGTCTTGGTATTCGTCAATTGAAGATCTATAAGAAGAATTTCGTTTGGCTTTTCCTGTCAAAGAGTGAGAGGTTTTGGCCCTAGCTGACAAGGCTATATATTGTGTCTCTTGTCTCTTTATTGTTCATGATTTGGTAATTGCCTTGATGAAAAGAACACAATAATAATAACTTAAGAAGAGAAGATCGTAATCAAGTAGTAAAAAGATTATCACAAGCAATTATCATAAGTAGAGAAATCACCTAAATATTGATGGCCTAGATTTCTCAACATTGTATCAGAGGTAAGGTGCTAACGTCAAGAAGGGGCATCAAATCAAGGAGACACACAAGGATTGAGTTTCAAAGGGATTAAAGCGAGACAAAGAACACCAAGCAAGATATCAAGTAATCTACTTTAGCAACAGTCTTGAGTCATCATCAAGAAAGTAGCAGAAAGAAAGACCAAAACCCTAGAAGCATCTTCGAGATCATCATTCGTCCATCATCTAAGGACTAGAAAATTTTCAAAAACTAAAGAAGGTTAGATCGAAATGAAGGCAGTCATCCCCTCGTTGAAGTAAGGACCTTCGTATCCTTAAAAGGATCATCTGAGAAGCATCAAGTTCATCATCAACAAAGAAATCAAGTTGAAGATTCTGTCATCACAAGTAAGTACCATTTTCTTATAATCTAGTAAAATGGCTTCATGCTTCAAGGAAAACCATAAGCTGGTTGGGATATCTAACTTCCTTGCATGGAAAAGAAGGATAGACATAGTTCTCAAAGTAAATGAAGTCATTGATCATGTCCATGGAAAGGTCTCCAAGCCATCTAAAGATGAAGCACTATCTGAATACATGGAAAGGGATCTAAAGGCTCAAAAGATTCTTAAGGAATCTATCAAAGATCCCCTCATTCCTCATACAGCCGAGCTGCAGACATAAAAAGAGATATATGATGAGCTGGTAAAACTATTCTCTGAAAGTACAATAAGAAAGATCATATCACTTAGATCTAACCTATATAAATTGAAGGCATCAAAGGATGAAGGGATATCTTCATGCCTCTCAAAAGCATCTCAAATAAAAACTCAATTGCAAGATCTATGAGAAATGGTATCTGAGAAGGAAATGATCTCCATTATTCTAAATGCACTGACTGATGAACAAGGTAACCTCGTGTCCAATGAGGAAGAGGAAGCTATCCCATTCAACAACTTGTGGTTTCTATGCAAGACAGAAGAAAACTGGTTGAAGGGAAAATGTGATAAAGAACCTAGAAAAAAGGGGTCAAACAGTTACTAAAAGAAAAGGAAAGTTTGGTAAATTTGGTCGGCAAAAGAAAAAGAAGAACATGGCTAAGGTTCAATGCTATAGATGTCAAGAATATGGGCACTATAGAAGAGATTGTCCTATAAGGGACAATAACAAGAGAAATAAGGAAGAAGCCCATATTATCGAAGAAGTGGAAGAACCTAAAATAAAGAAGCCTAAGAAGGAGGAAGTCAAAGATCTCCACTATGACCGAGATGATCTCGTTCACTAAAAGGTATTCTCTGTTGTGTAAATTATAGATAGGAATCATTGCAAATAAGACATGATGCATCATATTAGAGAATGGCATCATGGTAGAAGCATTAGAAATAAGAACTCGTGACATAGGTAACATTAAGGATGTGTGGGACAAAATCTATAGCTATGAAGGGTATAGCTCTTAGAAACCTCATTGAAAGCTCAAAAGATACTTATGGAAAAAGGAAGAAGTTATCTAGGACAAGGATCATCATACATTAGTGTTCAAATTGGAAACTAGGGCCAAACTCCATGTGGGTCATGTTATTTATGGCAGTTGATATTTTTCTTGGACTCTTCTCATCGAAAGGTGTAGGGTTGATCTAAAGATCATCTGATTCCGATAAGTATTCATGGAGTTATGAATTTATTTGTGTTATAAGACAATTCATTAAGGTCGGCCAACAACCAAATAAACCCCACATGTGCTCAATGTTTTAGTATAAAAGGAGATGACTTGATAGTCATTTCTACACACATTTCTATCTTGATTTCTCTCCACTTGTCTTGGGTTTTAATGGAAGATAAATCTAGGAGTGGAAGCCCTAGACAATGGAGGAAAAGAGGTTGCCCTAGCCGCATCAAAGAAAGTAGCCCTAAACATTGTTCTAAGGCAGCCCTAATGCTGCCCTAAAGGAAACCCTAAACATTGTTTTAAGGCATCCCTAACGTTGTCCTAAAGGCAGCCCTAAACGTTGTTCTAAGGCAGCCCCAAACGTTGTTCTAAGGCAACCCTAATGCTATCCTAAAGGTAGACCTAAACGTTGTTCTAAAGCAACCCTAAATGTTGTCCTAAAGGTAGCCCTAAACGTTGTTCTAAGGCAACCCTAAATGTTGTCCTAAAGGCAACCCTAAATGTTGTTCTAAGGCAGCCCTAAATGTTGTCCTAAAGGCAGCCCTAAACTTTGTTTCTAGGTACGGTTTATAGTTGCAAAGATGCATGGACAGCAAGGCTACATAAGTGTTGCAAAGATGCATGGACAACAAGGTTAGATAGTGCTGCAAAGATGCATGGACAACAAGGCTACAGAAGTGTTGCAAAGATATATGGACAACAAGGCTAGATAGTGCTGTAAAGATGCATGGACAACAAGGCTACATTAGTGTTACAAAGATGCATGGACAACAAGGCTAGATAGTGCTGCAAAGATGCATGGACATTAAGGCTACATAAGTGCTGCAAAGATGCATGGACAACAAGGCTAGATAGTGCTGCAAAGATGCATGGACAGCAAGGCTAGATAGTGCTACAAAGATGCATAGACAACAAGGCTACATAAGTGTTGCAAAGATGCATGGAAAACAAGGCTAGATAGTGCTGCAAAGATGCATGGACAACAAGGCTAGATAGTGCTGCAAAGATGCATGGACAACAAGGCTACATAAGTGCTGCAAAGATGCATGGACAGCAATGACATTGTGACATGGTAGCAAAGGGACATGGTGCTACAAACTCATTGGATAGCACAATGATGGGATAACAGCTTGTTGGGACAACACAATGATCAATGACATTGTGACATTGTGCAACAAAGATATATGGGACATCTAGTATTTAGTGCAGCAAGTTCATGGTGCTCCAACAGTATGGTACATGGGACAACAACAACAACAAGATGCAGGAAGCACATTGGGATAGCAGTATGGTACTTGGTGCAGCAAGCACATTGGGACAACAGTATGGTACTTGGTGCAGCAAGCACATGGGTGACAACATGGTGCTGCAGTGGCACAAGGTACAACAGTGCTAAACATTGGGACAACAATGTAGCATAAGTTGCAGCAGTATGATGTGTACAACATGGTCATAAGGTCCAACATTGTGATGATGGGTGCAACATGGTGCAGTGAGGTGCAGCGTGACGACAAGATGTAGCACAATGATAGGTGAAGGAGTCACCTTGGAGAATCAACTGAAGCAGCATGCCTTCATCTTCTTAGAGATGATCTATTCTCTTTTCTAGATAAGTCAAAGTGTTGACTTCTGTTTTAAATGTACTATCTCTCTCTCTCTCTACTGAACTATTGAAAAACATATAAGAAGAATTGATCAAGGGTTTCCCCACATTGGGGTTTGTCCCTGGCTAGCACCACATCTTGTGTCCTCTTATCTTGGCTTGTCTTCTGCGATTTATGTTTATGTTCTATCTGCAGTTTATTTTAATGTTGATGTGATTGCTAATTTGGAGAAGATATTGAGCTAACTGTGAAAACTGAAATAAATTGCTCTAAGCATAGAACATACCTAAAATTAACATGATATCGGAGCTAAGGTGAAGACAAAGCCCAAGCAAGAGTGAAAGAGCAATCACCAAAGACAGTTGGGAAAGGACAAAAGGATCAATGGATTCTTCATCCCTCTTCAAATTCGCCAAGGGTGAAGTCGAAACAGAGAATATTATCAAAATGGCGCAGCGGAAGCTTCTCATGGCCCACCTAAAGATCACTTCAATGGGAAGTTTTGATCTAAGAGTGGAATGAAAGGCGGATGCCTTGGTAGTAATAACTTCGGCCATTATGCGAAGGAGTGTCCAAATGGTAGGGATACATCACTTGATGAAGATAACAATCATTCCAGGGACATCTTCAATGATCGGAGGAATGACATGTAATGCAGGTCATCAAGGAAACGGGCGACTCTTCAAGAAAGCAAGGAACCCCAGGTATGAAGAATCAAATGTTGTTTCTGGTAAGATAAAGAAGTGTTATCTTGTATTGGCCCTCTCCTTCAAACTCTTTGGGAATCTGGCTTATTGATTGTAGTGCTTCAAGGCACTTCATTGGATAGAAGGGTGATCTCTCTAATTTACTAGAGATGGAAACAGTCGTGGGATTATACTTGGAGTCGATGCCACCTATCCCGGAAAGGGTGTAGGGAATGTTAACCCTAGATTGAATGAGGGTAACTCGATTCATTTACGATAATCTCTTTATGTACCTGATCACAAGAAGAATGTGGTGTACATTTGGCAATGGAAGTCAAAGGTTTCAGGGTGGCATTCATCAATGAAAAGGTACGTGTTTGAAAATAGAATTTTTTAAGATGCTTTTACTTATGGGTTCAGGGTTGGAAATTTGTATCAAGTTGCAGGATGGTCCATTAGAGACCATTTCAGTTGTCACATCTCATATATAGCACTAGAGGTCTACTTATTATGGAGCCCTACCCGATGTGAGTCAGATGGTGACAGGGATACCTAAATTCAAGAAGAGCATGAAGGTACATGTCCGAGATGTACCAAAGGAAAATCATACAAGGGGACCATTCCCCTCATGTAGCAGGTCCACAGGTTTGGAACATCCCGAGGAGATTGAGATTCATGATCGGAAATCTCATGTATACAAGTGGAAGAAAGCCCTCTATGGCTTGAAGCAAAACACCCTGGGCATAATATGAGAGGATTGATAGTTGTCTGATGAAGTTGAGATTCGCTAGGAGTGAAACTGATCCAAACCATTGCTTGAAGGTTGTGGATGATAGACCTTTCATACTGGCACCTTATGAGGACAACCTATATCTGACAGGTGCAGACCCTCTCATTTGCAAAAGTAAGAGGGAGTTGGATTCCAGATGTGGAATAGTAAACTGCAAGCCCGTGACTACCTCGTGGATCTTAACTTTCAAAAGTTATATGGTAGTGATGCTGGACCAGATTTGGGAAATGCCTCTGAGTTTCATAAACTCTTTCGCATTGATGTTCTTGGTGAACTTCTGTCCGAATATATGTTTTGCAACTAGCATGGTGAACCCATGTTTGATTGAGCCTCACTAGATTGGTGCCAAGAATCTTCTGAGATATCTTCGGGGCACAATCTCTCATGGACTGAGATATACTGCCAAAAATATGAAGCTACATGATTATTCGAACGCTGACTGTGTAGGCAGTGTGGAGGATCACTAGAGCACTTCTTAGTGTTGGTTCTCTTTAGATTTTGCTTCGATATCATGGATAAGTAGGAAGCAGAAGTCGATTGCTATAAGCACTGCCGAGACCGAATACATAGCTACGAGTATGATCTCGTATGAAGCTGCTTGGTTTTGGAAGCTCTTCAGTGGGTTGTTTGTACACATGATGAATACCACTGTGATCCTCTGTAACAACCAAGGGGGGATTCGATTTTTGAGGAATCCCATATTCGATGATTGCTCCAGCAGATAGACATCAAATACTACCTTATCTGGGATATGGTAAGTCGATGAGAGAGGAGGCTCCATCGCATTGAGACTGATGTACAAGTCGCGGACTTTTTGTCAAAGCCCCGGGGAAAGGTCAAATTTGTGACTTTCCCGAACGACTCGGAGTCATTGAGAGACCTTCTTATAAGGGTCCTGCATGTTGCATGCATTGAGCTCTGGGAGCTTCGGGGGGCTTGGGGTACTTACTGAAGCAACACGCGACCATAGGAAGACTCACCCTCCCCTAATGGTGCGTTGTGTATAGGTTGAATGGCTAAGCCTTCCCTGTGATATCCCGTGGCGACTGTGGAATAGGATGATTAGTTCTCATATGGGTCGAGATGATTAGTTCTCCCGTGGCGACTATGGAATATGATGATTAGTTCTCCTATGGGCCGAGATGATTAGTTCTCCCGTGGCGACTATGGGACAGAATGATTTGTTCTCTTGTGGACAGGATGATTAGTTCTCCTATCAAGGCATCCTACCCATGCAGTCTGGGACTCATGGGAAGTACCTCTCATCTGATCAATGAGTAGGGGAATGGGGTTAGGGACCATTAGTAGTACTTTTGATGGACGCATTGTTGTATCTACCATACTCCCTATGCTAGGATGACCTCCATTGATCTGGGATCAATGAAACTGATCTAGGACCAGTATGAGTGGTTTGAGACACTCTTTTGTGATATTGATATGGGATCAATGACACTGGCTTTGGGTCAGTAAGAGTGGTATGACACAGCCTCTTCATATGGAACTAACTTCGGGTCAATAGAGAATGGTATGAAACATTATCGATCAATTCTTCGTCTTCATGGTTCAGCAGAGTATAGCAGAACAGAGTAGAGCAGAGTAATGCAGGGCACTGATGGCAGAGATAATACAGTCGGACAAATGGATCAGTGGATGGAGTTCTCCCCAGTTGAGAGGGAGTGTTAAAATTGGCAACTAGGGCCAAACTCCTTGTGGGTCATCTTATTTATGGCAGCTGATATTTTTCTTGGACTCATCTCATTGAAAGGTGTAGGGTTGATCTAAAGATCATCCGATTCCAGTAAGTATTTATGGAGTTATGAATTTATTTGTGTTATAACACAATTCGTCAAGATCGGCCAGCAACCAAATAAACCCCACATGTGCTCAACGTTTTAGTATAAAAGGAGATGACTTGATAGTCATTTATACACACACTTCTATCTTTATTTCTATCCACTTGTCTCGGGTTTTAGTGGAAGAGAAATCTAGGAGTGGAAGCCCTAGATGTTGGAGGAAAAGAGGTTGCCCTTGCCACAACAAAGAAGGTAGCCGTAAACATTGTTCTAAGGCAGCCCTAATGTTGTCCTAAAGGCATCCCTAAACATTGTTCTAAGGTAGCCCTAAACGTTGTTCTAAGGCAGCCCTAACGTTGTCCTAAAGGCAGCCCTAAACGTTGTTCTAAGGCAGACCTAAACGTTGTTCTAAGGCAGCCCTAACACTATCCTAAAGGTAGCCCTAAACGTTGTTCTAAGGCAACCCTAAATTTTGTCCTAAAGGAAGCCCTAAACATTGTTCTAAGGCAGCCCTAAATGTTGTCCTAAAGGCAGCCCTAAACGCTATTTCTAGGTACGGTTTAGAGCTGCAAAGATGTATGGGCATCAAGGCTACATAAGTGCTGCAAAGATGCCTGGACAACAAGGCTACATAAGTACTGCAAATATGCATGGGCAATAAGGCTAGATAGTGCTACAAAGATGCATGGACAACAAGGCTACATAAGTACCGCAAAGATGCATGGACAACAAGGCTAGATAATGCTGCAAAGATGCATGAACAACAAGGCTAGATGCATGGACAACAAGGCTACATAAGTACCGCAAAGATGCATGGACAACAAGGCTAGATAATGCTGCAAAGATGCATGAACATCAAGGCTACATAAGTGCTCCAAAGATGCATGGACAACAAGGCTAGATAGTGCTGCAAAGATGCATGGGCATCAAGGCTACATAAGTGCTACAAATATGCATGGACAGCAAGGCTAGATAGTGCTACAAAGAGGCATGGACAACAAGGCTACATAAGTGCTGCAAAGATGCATGGACAACAAGGCTACATAGTGCTGCAAAGATGCATTGACAACAATGACATTGTGACATGGCAGCAAAGGTACGTGGTACTGCAAACTCATTGGACAACACAATGATGGGACAACAGCTTGTTGGGACAACACAATGAACAATGACATTGTGACATTGTGCAATAGAGATACATGGGAAATCTAGTATTTAGTGCATCAAGTTCATGGTGCTACAATAGTATGGTACATGGGACAACAACAACAACAAGGTGCAGCAAGCATAGTGTTGCAAGCACATTGGGACAACAATATGGTACTTGGTGCAGCAAGCACATGGGTGACAGCATGGTGTTGCAGTGGCACAAGGTACAATAGTGCTAAACATTGGGACAACAATGCAACATAAGGTGCAACGGTATGATATGTACAAGATGGTCATAAGGTCCAGCATTGTGATGATGGGTGCAACATGGTGCAGTGAGGTGCAGGGTGACGATGAGATGCAGCACAATGATAGGTGAAGGAGTCACATTGGAGAATCAGTTGAAGCAGCATGTCTTCATCTTCTTAGAGATGATCTATTCTCTTATCTAGATAAGTCAAAGTGTTGACTTCTGTTGTAAATGTCCTATCTCTATCTCTCTCTCTCTCTGTTGAACTATTGAAGAAAATATAAGAAGAATTGATTAAGGGTTTCCCCACATTGGGGTTTGTCCCTGGCTAGCGCCACATCTTGTGTCCTCTTGTCTTGGCTTGTCTTTTGTGATTTATGTTTATGTTCTATCTGCAGTTTATTTTAATGTTGATGTGATTGCTAATCTGGAAAAGATATTGAGCTAACTGTGAAAATTGAAATAAATTTCTCTAAGCATAGAACATGCCTAAAATTAACATCAATAAGATAACATCTGCAGGATAAGATATGCAATATCCTTCAAATTCTCTGATGAAATCTTCATTGTAAGGTTCACCGACTATGAGGAGAGACAAGTGTTTCATCAAGAATTCCAAACTTGCGGATTTCATGGGATGATGGCATGATGACATAACAGGGAAGCATGTCAATGGAATGAAACTCATTCATTCAGAGGAAGCTATTGCAGGAAGTCTAGATGACCCAAAGGAAAGATGAGGTATGTATGCTCACAGGTGATTTTATGGAAGTCATGTCATATGGTTGCAGTCAACATGGATCAATGAAGCATGATCAGAGAAAGGATCTCCTCCCAGGATGCAAGAATGCATAGATCACATATTTACTAGATGAAATCAACATAATATGTCCTCATATGGAATATGAGGTAACTAACTACAATTGAGGAACTGTAATTGGAAGTTCCTGGGAATGAAATATGTGAAGAAAGAAAGGAAGAGATCATGGAATAAGCAACAATGGTAAAGGTAGTCAACATCCGAAATACCAAGAAGATTTGACTATGATATCTTCCAGAAAGATTTGAAAACTCTGATGGAAGTCCAGAAAAGATAGAGACCCTTGAAAATACATGTCTTTGGGAGCTGTGTTACATGTACGCTGGATGTTGATGCCTACATGAATATGTCATGATAAAAGACCATCACAAAGGTAATTATGATTTAAGTATTCATTTCTTATTTATGAACTAGTATCTGGATGGGCTTATGGAAGGCTACCAAAGGGAAGAACTGTGGATGTCTTCCAAGAGAACCATGTAGAAGGATTCAAGATCCTTCTAAAAAAGAAAGCATGATGAAGGTAGCATAACTTGAAGCAATGCCTAATGTGGGCTGATAGATCACTTTCTAATTAAAGGAATGATGAAATGACTGACTCATGGAAGAAAGTGATGGATGGTCTATGCCCTATGAAGAAGTCCCCAAAAGATGAAGACTTCGAGAAAAAGAAAATTCATGACATCAAGGGAAGGAGTTCTTCTAGCAACTGTTGTCCCATAATCTCCATCTGAGGAGCTGTTGTAGGTCCCTAATTAAGAGGGAGTCTGGAAACAAGATTCTTACTCGGAAGAAACTTGGAAATTCCTAAGCCAAGAGGGAGCTTAGGTACATTCCTTTTGTAGGAATGAGTATACTCCTTTATTGGAATAGATATGTCCTCCCTAATTAAGAGGGAGAGAGAGACACATCATTCTGGTCTTCACTTGGGAAGACAAAATGAGAGGATTGGGTAATAATTTGGCATCTGATATTCCTTGAGGATGAGATAGGGCATCCAAGATAAGAGTAGTCATGGAGGACCGATATTCTTTGAGGGCTGGGGAGTCCAAGATAAGAATAATCTTCATGGAACACAACTCGAAAACCCAGGTGGGGTATTGTCTGAGAGAGACAATGATGAGAGTGTCTATAAATCATTGGTCTCGCCAACATTGAGCTCAGATCTTGTGGAAAGATAGAGTTGTTAGTCAAGGCCTTTCTATGTAACAATGTTGATTGATATGATGCTATACAAATAGGTTACAAATCTGATTCTTCTTGTGAGAAATTCTTCAGATTGAGAATGACCAAGTACCATTATGAATACCTCCCTAATTAAGAGTGAGTGTTGAAAAGTGTAACTGGCTCGGTCTTCATAATGACATGTAATTGTGATTTTATGTAAGAGATGTAAATAAGAAAAATAAAATTATTGTAATGCTTGCATCATGAGTTTCATGAGCAAGAGATTTTATTTTAGTATAGGCTCCCATTGAGAGCCCTTAGGAATTTTGTCATCTATTCATAAAAGTCTAAAGAGTCATTGTCATGTAATGAAGGCATGTTACACATTGTAAAGAGTCATACTTGTCTATGTAAAGTCATCCTCCAAGACCTTGTCACTAGCCCTCATCAAGTCGGCCTACAATGAAGAGATTATTCTAGAAGATGAAGTCGACCTTCTCCAAAGAACATGCCGGCCTAAACAGTCATGACCATCGACCATATATACAAGCACTTGTCCTCATTTGGACACAAGCAATTCGATGAAGCAAGTCTACAAAGAAGTGCGAAAAAGACACTAGAAGAAGCCTCTATATCAGCGCAGCAAGAAAAAAGGATAGCGAAGATAGGTGTGGACTGTTTTGGGCTAATTTGTCTTCCCACGTGCGAAGGTAGCTGATCTGAAGGTGTTAAGAGAAGGTCGAAAGATTGCAGCTACATTGAGGTGATCTTGTTTGGGTAAAAGACCTCGCTATAAGGAGCCGAGTAGAAGTGCAATAAGTCTCTCTCTTAAGGAGACTATTCAAGGAAGCAAATGTAATCTAGGGTTTCTGTGGTAGGGTTGCAAACCTACAAGAAGAGACCGAGATTCTGAAGGAAGCCGAGAAGGAGAAGAGGAAGAGCAACGTTGGAGAGGAGGCTAGTGACTTGGTCTTGGGATGACTCTAGTGTCAAAGGTCTTTGTCATGGTCTTGGTATTTGTCAATTGAAGATCTATAAGAAGAATTTCGTTTAGGTTTTCCTCTCAAAGAGTGAGAGGTTTTGGCCCTGGCTGACAAGCCTATACACGTGTCTCTTGTCTCTTTATTGTTCATGATTTGGTAATTATCTTGATGAAAAGAACACAATAATAATAACTCAAGAAGAGAAGATCATAATCAAGTAGTAAAAAGACTATCACAAGCAATTATCATAAGTACAGAAATCACCCAACTATTGATGCCCTAGATTTCTCAACAAATGTTTTATCATTCATAGACATTACTTCGTATATGTCGCTTTTGTTATGTGTATGTCATCGAATCTAGTAGGCAGTGGAGTTTAGACTTGTTTCAAGTGGGTGAGAGATTGGTGGTGGGGTTCGGAGGAAACCCTACAAGTGGAACTTGCCTTATCGCCCACTACTCACCACTTGTCGCCAAATTCATGGCACAATGCATCCTATATGAGCACACTTGAAGGGTTAAACAATCTTGTCAAAGTTCCAAGGTAAAACCACAAGGCCACTTGCCGCTCACTACCTAATCTTTTGCTCATGTTGAACGCCCTCTGTGGTGATACCACTGAGCAACATGACATGGACTTGACAATAAGACCCACTGAATTGACCGGTTAGGATTGCGTGGAGGCCACATAAGCACCACTTGGTTAGCATGTTGAGCAATGATGACATTTGTCTTGAGATTTGAGGACTTCATAATAGGGGAATTTTGTAACCCCAATTTCATAACAGACCTTGGAGGTCGGGTTAAACGATAAGTAACACCTCTCATAGCTCAAGGCAGTTTAAGGGGGTGGGAGGTGGTTACACATCTTTGTGGGGTAATGTAGAGTGTTGATAATAAGGTGCCATAGGGGTTTCAGTTTGTGCTAAGGTATCAATGGAACAAAGGAAACAATACATCGAAATAGAGGAGGTTGCACAAAAAAGGAATAGTGAGAAACAAAAAATTTAGTCCAATGCAACTTCAAGATTTGGTGGTGGTGGCCACACAACATTATCTCCTCTTGGAACTTCTGGAACCTCTATATCTAGAAGAACAAAATCAAACTTCCTTAATTTTGGTGGGTAGGATGATGTGGATGCAAAAGTGTTGCAATTTCTTTTTTCTCACAATATACCATTCTCTGTGCTTTGCTCCCCCTATTGGCATGATTTGGTTAAGGCTATCAATGAAGCCCTAAAATGATATAACAACCCCAAGTTAAAACTTTGTTGTTAGGGAGAGAAAAAACAAGATTCATAAAGCTTTGACATGATTCTAAGATGAGTGTGGGAATTGCAAGGTATCCATTATATCAAATGGATGGACAAATGTTAGAAACCAACATTTGATAAATGTTCTTGGTGTTTCTGCTAGCGGTGTAGTATTTTTTACCAAATCACGACTCAATCATTACATCTTCTCAAAACATTACATATCTCCTGTTGAAAATAATTAATGATGTTGGTCTTATTGATGTGATACAAGTAATCACTAACAATGCAACAACTTGTAAGGAAGTAGGTAAAATCATTGAGCATACTTATCCACACATCTTTTGGTTTGGGTGCTTGGTGCACACATTGAACCTTTTGATGCATGATATTGTCAAGCATAAAGAATGTGGATGGATTAATCAACTATAGAAAAGAGGGAAGCATCTCATTAAATTGATCACAGAGCATACAAAGATAAATTACTTTTATGGCACTTACTCAAAGTTGCAAATGCTTAAGATTACAAAAACTAGATTTGCGAACT
This sequence comes from Pinus taeda, assembly GCA_000404065.3. Taxonomy (NCBI): domain Eukaryota; kingdom Viridiplantae; phylum Streptophyta; class Pinopsida; order Pinales; family Pinaceae; genus Pinus; species Pinus taeda. The sequence continues at coordinate 117,012 of APFE030975438.1, read as the reverse complement.
ATTACCTCACCTTTAGGTACCAGTTGAAGGTGAGACGAACTTTGGCTGCTATGGTTATGAGCGATAAATGGGATGGCATGAGCATCGATTGAGATGGTGCTAATGTAATGAAGGACATTGTTCTTGATAATCACCTTTGGCCACATATTATTTATGTTTTGCAATTCACCAAGCAAAGTTCAAGTTTGCAAATTTAGTTTGACCAATAATTGGGGAGGTGTATGAGTAGATGAATAGAATGTTGGGGTAGCTTAAAGACATTGTTGGGCCTATAGATGTCAACTTGTATAATTATATTTGTGCAAGGGTGGATAAATGATGGGAAATGCTAAACATTCCACTACATGCCTTACCATATGTTCTTACACCTAAATACTATCATGCATCATGTCTTTCATCACTGGCACCTAGTGGGGGGACCAAGAGAAAACCACACTGAGATCCAAAGGTTCAGGCATATTATATGAAAGCATTAGATAAATTAGTCCTTGACGAAGAGGAGTGTGACACCATAAAGAGGCAATTGAGCAACTACATCATTTACACTAGTGCATTCGGGACCAACCATGCAGTCATAGATCAAGGGAATTTGTTTTGTCTTGAGTGTTGGAACATGCATGGGGGCATTACTCCACATCTACAATGTTTGGCAATATGAGTGCTCTGGTGAACAATTCTTCTGCAGAGAGGTGTTCGAGCACGTGTAGTTTCATCCATAGTGTCAAAAGAAATTGGTTGAATGTAAATCAAGAAGATAGCTTGGTTTATGTTCATTACAACTAACAATTGTTGTCCCATTACTATGAGGAGGCAAAGGCAAATCAAGACTTGATGGTTTAGATCAAAAATCTAGTGGAAGATACTTTGGAGGATGGAGTGTTGTATTTAGTGCAGTTGGAAGATGATCTTATCTAGGATGATGATGATCATGTTATTTAGAGCAGTTGAAACATGCTCTTATCTAGGATGATGATGGTCGTATTGAGATGCCACCTCCATCCAGTGCCATGGTGCCCATGTTCGCGACTTCAATAGCAACAACACGGGCTTCATTTTCAATTTCATGGCAATCATCTACTTCACTACCACCACCCAAAGGCCCACACAATGGTTGTGGTGACAGTAGGAGTACAGAATAGTAGATAGATTCACTACTTTATTTGTTATAGTCCATAGATGATATATTAGACTTCAATATTTTGAATTTGGGCTTTTCAATCTTCCCGCTTCAACGTGTAGATTGCATATTTTGTAAACAATACTATTTAGTCATGTTGACATTGGCTAGATAAGTTATTTCAATGTTTTAATGGTCTTGTTCTTATCATATGCCTAAAAGTTATGTTTATTTGTAATTGCTAGAATTTGGGTTGTTCTGTGGGTTGTTCTTCTTCTCTGGGAAGAGCAGGCCTCTTCCCCAAACATCGTGCCAAATATCCAGTGCCAGCAGCGGCTACTAACAAAAATTCCCACATAGTCGATCTCTGCTTTTACAGAGGTCAAAATATCAGCTGAAAGCAAGTCCTAGCGCCCCTGGTATTTTGCAGGCAAATCTTCAATTGCTGATATGAAGAATGATGGCCCACCCGAAGAAACGGTGAAAATGTTGATGGACATTGAATAATTCTCTGCAATGGCCACCAGCTTCGGGATTGCTTCTAGACCTTCAGCCCACTGGAAGAGCGCAAATTTTAAAATTCAAAACAGGTGCCATCCATAGTATGCCGCGGTTTGCAACAGGTCCCCACTACTAAGAAAATAGGCGCGTGACAGTGGGAGGAGGGCCACGTTGAGGAGAGAGTGACTTGACTCGGTAAACAGTTACCACTGTCTAAACTTGGGAATTTTTATTGGGATATGGGATCTCGAAGTTCAGGGAATGAATAGATTACCACATTAATATAAGGTCAGGATTTTTTTTTTTAAGGATTTGACATCTCGAAGCTCAATTTCAAGTAGATATTTTTAGAAAACCATATTGAGATAAAACCATGGGAGGAGGAGAAGTAGATTTTATGTTATCAAAAAGTTAGGAATAAATGATTAAGTAAATAAATATTAGATTCAGTAAAAGGTAGATAAATTAGATTTGAAATATTTTATATTTTAATGTATTATTTGGATTTAATTATTAAGATAAAATGATTTGAGGAGAAGTAGATTTCATGTTACTAAGAATTTAGGGATATTTGGTTAAGTAAATAAATATTGGATTCAATAGATAAATTAGATTTGAAATTTTTTATATTATAATGTATAATTATTTGGATTTAATTATTGAGATGGAAAGATTTGAGGAGTAAATTTCATGTTACCAAAAAGTTAGGGATATTTAGTTAAGTAAATAAATATTGGATTCAATGAAATGTAGATAAATTAGATTTGAAATGTTTAATATTTTAATGTATCATTATTTGGATTTAATTACTGAGGTAAAAAGATTTGAGTAGATTTCATGTTGCCAAAAAGTTAGGAATATTTGGCTAAGTAAATAAATATTGGATTCAAGGAAATGTAGATAAATTAGATTTGAAATATTTTATATTTTAATGTATCATTATTTGGATTTAATTATTAAGATAAAACGATTTGAGGAGAAGTAGATTTCATGTTACCAAAAATTTAGGGATATTTGGTTAAGTAAATAAATATTTGATTCAATAGATCAATTAGATTTGAAATATTTATATTATAATGTATAATTATTTGGATTTAATTATTGAGATAAAAAGATTTGAGGAGTAGATTTGATGCTACCAAAAAGTTGAGGAGTAGATTTGATGTTACCAAAAAGTTAGGGATATTTGGTTAAGTAAATAAATATTGGATTCAGTGAAATGTAGATAAATTAGATTTGAAATATTTTATATTTTAATGTATCATTATTTGGATTTAATTATTGAGGTAAAAAGATTTGAGTAGATTTCATGTTGCCAAAAAGTTAGGAATATTTGGCTAAGTAAATAAATATTAGATTCAGAGGAGTAGATTTCAATGTTTCCAAAAAGTTAGGAATATTTGGCTAAGTAAATAAATATTGGATTCAGTGAAATGTAGATAAATTAGATTTGAAATATTTTATATTATAATGTATAATTATTTGGATTTAATTATTGAGATAAAAAGATTTGAGGAGTAAATTTTATGTTGCCAAAAAGTTAGGAATATTTGGCTAAGTAAATAAATATTGGATTCAGTGAAATGTAGATAAATTAGATTTGAAATATTTTATATTATAATGTATAATTATTTGGATTTAATTATTGAGATAAAAACATTTGAGGAGTAGATTTTATGTTGCCAAAAAGTTAGGAATATTTGGCTAAGTAAATAAATATTGGATTCAGTGAAATGTAGATAAATTAGGTTTGAAATATTTTATATTATAATGTTTAATTATTTGGATTTAATTATTGAGATAAAAGGATTTGAGGAGTAGATTTCATGTTTCCAAAAAGTTAAGAGTATTTGGGTAAGTAAATAAATGTTGGGTTCAGAGGAGTAGATTTCATGTTTCCAAAAAGTGAGTGAAATGTAGATAAATTAGGTTTGAATTATTTAATATTATAATGTATAATTATTTGGATTCAATTATTGAGATAAAAAGATTTGAGGAGTAGATTTCATGTTTCCAAAAAGTTAAGAATATTTGGCTAAGTAAATAAATGTTGGATTTAGAGGAGTAGATTTCATGTTTCCAAAAATTAGGAATATTTGGCTAAATAAATAAATATTGGATTTAGTGAAACATGGATAAATTAGATTTGAATTATTTTATATTATAATGTATAATTATTTGGATTTAATTATTGAGATAAAAATATTTGAGGAGTAGGTTTCAGGTTGCCAAAAAGTTAGGAATATTTGGTTAAGTAAATAAATATTGGATTCAGTGAAATGTAGATAAATTAGATTTGAAATATTTTATATTATAATGTATAATTATTTGGATTTAATTATTGTGATAAAAATATTTGAGGAGTAGATTTGATGTTACCTAGAAGTTAGGAATATTTGGCTAAGTAAATAAATATTGGATTAAGTGAAATGCAGATAAATTAGATTTGAACTATTTTATATTCTAATGTATAATTATTTGGATTTAATTAATTGGTTTCATTTTAAGTGGTTGGGAGGAATGATTGTTATTTTCCTCATCTCTGGGCAAGTGAAATGTTGAGCTCATATGGTATATCATTGTGATGAATTAGTTTGAGCTCATATTAGTATATTATTGTGATGACCTAGAATCTAAGCTCATATTAGTATATTATTGTGATGACTTAGAGTCTTGTTCTTAAGAGTTCTTGAGCCCTAAGACAACAAAAAGAAGTTTGCAATAAACTATATAGTAGATGTTACAAATTAACCTACAAGTTAGATTATTTGCTTCTTCCTAGCCATCCTCTAAGAGAGGAGAGTTTTGTTTCTCCGATTCTATTGGTTCCTTCACTTTGTGGACAATTTGATCTTCTTTGAACTCAGCCCTAACCATATTGTTTTAAACCTTGTTGTTTGAAGTGGCAGATAATGTCTCATGGAAGTTGAAAGCGAAATTACTAAACATATTGCATTTTGCTTCAAGTATATCAATCTTCTTCTACTACCTTACCAACAAGCTAATGATAGTTGCATGCTTAGATATGTAGTGATGCTCATTCTCATTGACTTTAAAAGTCACAAAAAATAATGACCTCCTATTGGATTGAAAAAATTCCTCATGCCCTCTCAAAATTCTTAGAAATTCCTACACATCTATATTTTCCATGTTGGACAACCCTACAAATTGAAACTATAAATGAATACTTGAACTTGAGTGAGCCCCTATCCAAAGAAACAAAGGAAGCATTTCTAAACCCCTGAATATCTAAAAAAAACAAAATCTATGTAACGGTTGATATGCAATTTTTCATTAGTGAATTCCCCCCAAGGGGCAATCCTAGAAATGAGCACATATTAGAATAAACACCAAATACAAGCACACAAAGTATAATTAAAATGCACTTCTCTTTGGAATGATAGCTTCGAAGTTTCATTCAACACCCAATCCCCAATCTCCATCGCATTCATATGAAATTCTTCCCAATTGAAATAAGATGATCAAGAGACCCATAAATAGAAGAGACAATAGGTGGTCGAGCACTCTAGAAGACCAACCAAATGTACATCCAATTTTGAACCACAACCTCTCCATTATCCCACAAAGCCTAGATTGTTCATAATCATTACAATCAATAATCACAAGCATAGTAGAGGTTCACATGCAGTGGAGGATGTGGCATGTCCTTAGCTCTCCCATCCCAATGGCACAAAGGTGATGTGTGGGGATTTGAATCATGTAGTGTCAAGATTTTTTTTAAACCACGGGAATCAATAACTCATTGGAGTGATCTTGGTCAGGCCTTGAATCAATTCACACATAATTAACATCTATTTCAAATCATTCCTTAGAGAAATTTGCTTCTTTAGCCAAAAACATATCATTGAAGTAATCTAAGCTAGACTTGGGATCAATACACACTTAATTAACATCTCTTCCAAAATCATTCATTAGACACATTTACTTCTTTGACCAAAGAGTTCACTCAAAAATGCATACACATTTACCTAACCATTACTTGGGAATGCATACACATTTTTTTAATCATTTGTAACTTGACCAAGTTCCTCACTAAAAAAGTACTTTATTTTTTTTTAAATCGAAAAACTATTATATCTAAATCGGAAATTTTTTATTTATTTATTTTTTTTTTTTTTTTTTTTTTTTTTTTTTTTTTTTTTTTTTTTTTTTTTTTTTACAGTGGAATCAACAACAGGGGCAGCTCCGCGACTTGCAATTACACCGGGGTTCAATTTCTGACCGCTAAATATACACTTACATAAAAACCAATTGGGAGCGCGCACGACCTCATATAATAGCTCACAGGGTTAGTCTAGAGGGATTTGAACTCAGTTGAACCTATTCAAGAACGAGAGAACCGCCCTTTCTAATGAAACTTCACACACTTATGATTCCAACTCGACAAACTACCCGTATTGAAGGCAATTATAAATACATAATATATTAAAAAACGTATAATTAAATTAATTTATTTTTATAAAAAATTAATAAAAAATATCACAATTTATTTTTTAAAATTTGAATTATCAGATTTTTATAAAAATATTAACAATTCACTTTTAAAATTAAAATTATCAAAATTTTAAAATTATAAAATATTTATCTGACAAAAAAATATTTCTCTAGAAAAATATATTTTACTTGTTAATTTACTCACTGCATTTTTATCACTCCATATTCAATATACAAATTCCAAAATATAATTCAACTAATAGTGCCTACGCATACACACGATGGGTAGCTTATGAACTTAGCCAACCACTACAGATCGCAAACTGGGTTGTGTTGCCAATAACATTTCATTTTGTAACCTTTTATTTAATAGAATTTTGAAGGGTTTAAAGATATGGATAACTTTACATGATCTTCCTCAACTCTATTGATTATAGGAGCATATCCATTCTACGATTATAGTTCTATCTAAATTATCTTTTAATTTAATAGAAAAAATAGAAAATACAGTACACAAATTATTTAGAGTACCTTTAATAATAACTCAATCTCAATATCAAGGCACTGGATTTTTGTTTTTTTGTTTAGTAATATTAGGATTTTAATGGAAAATATTTTGAGATATGGAAAGTTTTATGCAATTTTTCTCTATTGTAATTATATTTACAAGTATATTTATTTTAGAATAGGATTTTCAAAATTTTAATTTAATTTTCAATACTTATTAAGTAGATGGTAGAGATTTAATTTCTATAAAGTATTTTCCAATATTATGATTAGTATTTTGTTGTAATTACTGCAACACTCTCCAAAATTTTGGCTTGCACTCAAATTTCAGAGTCTTCCTTGGTCTTTTCCTTGATTATTGCAAACACTTAAGCTCATCCCATGAGCTTTTTTGAAGTTTTTTGACCCCTTTTGCTTGTTGGATTATTTGTTGTCTTTCAGCATGTTTGACTGTTATGTGATGTTTGTGAGCCTTTGCTGGTGGTTTCAAAGGTCGATATTTGTGTAAATGGGTTGTCCTAATCATGTAAACATTTATCTCACTCATACACAAAGTCTTGAACGATGTTGCACAAGCGTCGTCACACTCGTCCCAAAGTCTATCTGAAGTTTCGCACTTGTCGCATCATGTCTTGAGACAGTCACATAGAGGGGAATGCTTTGTTTGTTTGTCTCGATGATCTATGTTGTCAAGTTGTCAAAGTAAGCTAAGTGTGTGATCACAAAGTCAAGTCCATCACAAATTCAACTGCCTTCCCACACATAGTCATTTTCGGAAAATCTTCCTGACCTGATAACTTAGCTTCATCGGGCCCTAGTTGAGTTGTGCATTGCGTGGTCTCAGCCCTCATTGATGTGACCTTGCTTCCTGGAACTGTGCAGTGTGAAATCACTATCCTCCAACGCTGTTGTTCTGCGCAATTCCAGAGCCTAACAACCTCCCTTGACCTCTAGAATTACACAGTTGTGCCTCCCAGTTTTCCTTGAACTGCACACTTCGCACCTTCAACCCTCAAGCTTTTCCCTTGCCTATTGGAAATGTGCAATGCGCAGAGAGCCCAACCTCCCTTGGCCTCCAAAATTGTGCAGATGCTTCCTCTAATGCTCTTCCCTCAGCTGAAGCTCACTGTCCCTAGAAATTGTGCAGATTTTCCCTCCAAGCCTCTCTATTGCCGACTCCCCCTTGCCTCTTAAAACTATGCAATCTGTCCTCCCAGGGCCTTGTCCCACAATAGCTACTGCCTAATTGAACTGTGCAATTCTGATCCTCAGTTGGCACTGCGCAATTTTTCTCCTCAGTGAGGACTGTGCAAAAAAGTTCTTTAGTCAAGCCTGAGTTGCGCTCTACACAGTCTCAGTGATCAAGCTCTCTCCCTGTCAGCTGGAACTGCGCAATGCACGGTCACTGAGCCCTTCCTCTCAGTTTGTGACTTGTCTCGGGCTCAGTTCATGGATAATAATGCATCATCTTAGATTAGGGATATTTCAGATTGATGTCATCTCGTCATGAGTGAATTGTAGGAACAAGTACACTATCAAGTCATGGCGATATGATGAAGGAGGAGAATGAGGGAAGCATTTCTAAAGACTCACTTGTAGTTGAACTTCCAAGCGAACCTATCAAGAGCAAACAAAAGGACACAAGTTTGCAACCACCTTTCAAGACCAAAGATCATTGAAGACCCCGCATCATTAAGCTATGCAGAGGAGAAGAGAAAGCACATCCAAGAACACATCTAGCATTCAACAACATTAGTGACTTCACATTGCCACATCATCAAGCCAGTTCATGTCAGTAGTGTCATGTCAAGTCGTGTCATGAGTTGTCATATGCCACATCACTAGTGTGGACCATGTATATTGTAATAAAATGTATTGTAATGTGAAAGTCCAAAGGATACACATTAAAATGAAGAATCATTTAAGTTGAAAAGTCATAGGAAGTTGAGGGTAGTCAAAGAGGTGTCAAAGAGTCATAAGCAGGAAGCATCACCCCTTGGTTATAAATACCCCTTCATTGTATGAGCAAAGGACTTTTCACCTTGGCTCCTTGTTGGGTGCAATATTTAAGGATATTTTAGGAATCATTTTCCCCGTTTTTGACCATTTTTCCTTATTTGAACCTATAATATCCCTAGTCTAATGTCACTCCCTTTGATAAAGAAGCAATCTTTTTTTTGACGTATTATTATGTTGTTTTCTACCAAATATTAAATGAAACGATGCTTTCTTTGGGATGACTAACTAGGGTGTCTTTAGAAGAGTTCTTCAGAATGTTTTTCTTTCAGGTACTTCCATAGCTACTAATAGCCATGGATGAATGATTGATGTTATTCCTTGTTGTTGCACGGTTCAAGTTGTTGTTACACCTCGAATTGTTAACTTTTGTTGTTACACCATGAAGATGTTGTTACAGCCCGCATTGTCAAGACTGTAGCTGTCACTTTCAAAGACAACGATCAAGGAGCTGTAAAAAGTAATGAAAATTTGGGCGTTTATAACTGTGTCTAGATAGGAGTGGTGTAACCACAATGATATTTATTTAAATAGCTTATAACAATTTATATATTTTTAAATTACTTCTGTTAGTGTAATCAGCATGAGAATCGCAGATTCTCATGACTAATTTTTTTTTCCCAATTTCGGGACATTGTAAAAGGCTTTATAAAGAGAGCTTAGTCTCATGTAAGGGGAGAGACAAACAACGGGACCGAGATATCGGTACCCTGTTTTTTATACTCTTCAACCATTTTTAATACAAAGTACATCTGGTGATGTTATAGAAATTATTGTGTTGAGGTTTTAACTAAGTTTCCATTTTCTTCCTCCACCCTGCTAGGGAGGAAGGGCCCTCCTCTTTAGCAGGGATTATATTGTTGGTAGAATAGTTATTTATTTTATGTGTTAAGTGTGAATTTCTTTTTATCGTTGTACATGTTTAGTTTGAGATAGATACTCTTCTACTTTTAGATTTACTGTATGTGTTGTTACATAGGTTAATTAATTCTATGTTATTTAATTCTTGATAGTGTATGGCATGCTAATATTTATTTTGAAGCTTTTATGAAGTGTGGATTCTCTCCTTGATGAGCGTTTTTCATTCCTGCAATGTGCTTTATTTGATTTCTACAAGAGTATTTTAATCCCTGCAAGCGTGTTCACTGACATCTTTTCTTTTCTATTATGCCTAGTTGTTACATGTATTAGCGTAGATAGTGCAGACACCTTTGAAATAAAAAAACTTACTTTGGTTGATAATTAATGGTTGAGGAAGTAGTAGAACTGACCAAACATTTTGGCGTCGTTGTCGGGGAAGGTTTTCAATTGATACAGTCAGCCAACGCTTTCTTTTGAAATCCTTTGCTAGAGTGTTTCTAATTTTACAAGCGTTGGATGGTAAGACGAGAGGTAAGAACTTGCGCATCACTCTAACACACTTGAGTGGGATCACCACTGTAATAGTTATAACATTTAAGGTGTGTAAATTGTTCTTTGGATCTCCTTTTGATAGTGTCCTCAGTTTTATAGGCGCTGGGCGGTAAGACGAGATGTAAGAACCTGTGCATCGTTGTAACACACTTGAGCTGGCTCACCACTGTAGTAATTGAGACACTTCGGGTGTAAAAATAATTACACATATGGTCCATGTGTAGAATGTATGAATGAAGAAGAAACAAAATGTAGGAACTCTAATAATTTTACAAGTAAAAGGGGTCATAAAAAGAAGAAGAAAAACATTGATCAAGGGAGAAAAACATTCATCCAAGACTTGATCTCAAAAGCAGAAAGAGAGCAGTCAAATTCACATAAGGACGTAAGAAGAACAGTCCCGTAGAAAGTTTCTACTTCTACATCAAAATCAGGAGTATCTGGTTCCTCTGTTTTAGGACCCCATTTTCCTCAAACTAGCCCACAAACTACCAAATCTCTAGACTTAACTCAAGAGAAACAAGGAGAAACTAGTGGCCAGGATTTTGGATTAGAAGGACACGAGGAAACCAGTGGGAAACATCAAGAACCAGAATCAACAGAACATTCTTTCACTTTCCAATACCCAGACTCAGGGAGTGCAGTAAAACAGCCAGCCCTAGAACAATCTGAACAATTATCATAGGAATCTTTATCCACAGAGCATTCACCGGAACAATCTTTGGGAGGGTACTCACTAGAACAAGAATCAAGATAATTTACAATGGGACACAATAAAAACAATAACAATGATAGAACATAAGCCACTATTACCACCTTTGAATTTCCAATAAGTGATATAAGGGGTGAAGCTCCCATGAAAAATATCCCTCTATCAACGCTTCCATCTTTTCAAGGATTGACTGTAAAAGATCTTGATACTATTTTGTTTGAATTTGATGTTCTGCGCAGAAGATATGACTACATTTCAGAAGCTCAAAAGTTGAAACTGTTTCCTGCCACTCTAAAAGGAGCAACATTGAGATGGTTTATGGGACTAGGTTCTGCCACTATCTGGACATGGAGAGATATGAAGACTACGTTTCTGGAAAAATACCAGGACTACTACCGAACCAGAGATCTAAGAGAGGAGATATTCAAAATGACACAAAAGGAAGAAGAGAATTTAGAAGACTATGTGGAATGGTTTCATTATAATTTACAAAGATCTAAACATAGCAATTTGGATCCAGAAATTTTAAAAATTATATTCATTCGAGGAATGAGAGATGAATGCCTTGATATGTTGAATCTGTTAGGAAAAGGGGACATATCTCAAGAACCATACGATGTGATAATAAAACTTTGTTTAAGGTGTTCACGAGGATCGTCACAGGGGCAAGGTATGGCACCAGATGCCTCTGTTATAATACAAAAAATTGCAAATGGAGGTGTGACCAAAGCCAAGATCGGAAATCTGTTAAAAAATGTCAATACCGATCTTCTCAATACCTTACCTACCCAATTGACGACAACACAAGTGAAAAAGTGTTAATTTTAGATAACAATGGTATCTTCTATGCTTAAGAGTAATTTACCTCAATTTTTCTTACTAGCCAATATCAATTTCCAGATTAGCAATCACATTAACATGATAGTAAATGCAGATAAAACATAAATAAAAGGCAGAAGACAAGCCAAGAGAAGGGGACACAATGTTTGGCGGATGCCAAGGAAAAACCCTAATGTGGGGAAACCCTTTGATCAATTCTTCTTATTATTCTTCAAAATTTCAACAGAGAGAGAGAGTACAATATACAAAATTCACTTGCCCAAACACAGTCAAATCTGTCCAGTCAAACTGCAGTCAACAAGATGCCCTAACTAGAAAGTCAACGCTAGTCAAATTAATAGAATTATTCCTCCAAATCAGCTCGGTCAAACCCAGTGAATTCAACCTCCAAAAATAGTCCAAATCAGCCCAAAATAATGCTGAAGAAATTGGTCAAAATTGGTCAACGCATAGTCAAACTTGCGATGAAACTTGTTGTGGTCAACACTAGTCAAACATCACAAAAAATCTCAGTTTCTGTGCCAGAGAATGCGCCCTGCCCAAACAAAGATATTCCCACAAAAATCACAGTCAAACAAGGTCAAACATTGGCTGGTTAATGCTGGTCAAACTTGTTGTAACTTGGTCAATGTTGGAAAACATAAATTGCAGTGAAACTTTCACACATGTGGAGGAGAAGAAGGCTGCCTGAAATTCGTATGACCCAATTAGATGAGGAGAGAGAGAGAGATATGTGTGAGATAATGAATGTCCAAATGATGTAGATGCTCCTATTTATATGCAACGTTGAGGGTGAAGAGACATGACTTTTTGGCTTTTGAGCCTACATTAGATTGTTGGTCGATGTTGGCAATTTGTCCATAGAAGAAATAAATTCATAATTCCATTTATACATGTTAGAATGAGATGATCTTTAGATCAATCCTACACCTCTCAGGAAGAGGAATCCAACAAAAATATCATCACCGTCATATGAGATGTCCAAGGTGGAGTTTGGCCCTAGTTGCCAAATTTAACACTCCCTTTCAACTAGGGAGAAATCCACCTACCAAATCATCTGAAAATTTATACCATCCCTGTCATCCCTGCTCTGCTGAACTATGAAGAAATAATGAAGAAGAAATGATCAAGAATGTATCGTACCACTCTCCACTGACCCAAAGTCAGTCTCCATTGATCCCAGATCAATATCAAACATCCTAGCATAGGGAGTATGGTAGTACACGATGTGTCCATTGGTAGTACTATGGTCTCTATATTCATTTCCCAACTCATTGGCCAGATGAGAGGTACTTCCCATGAGTCTCGGATTACATAGATATGATGTATTAGTAGGAGAGGGTGAATCACTCATCCTACTCATATGCCATAGTAGAAGGTGAACCACTCACCCTATGGTCGCTCATCGCTCCAAGAATTACCCCAAACCCCCTGGAGCTCCCAGAGCTCAATTTCCAACTCAAACGGGACCCTCATAAGAGGGCCTCTCCATGACTCTAAGTCATTCATGGAAGGTTAACAATTTGACCTTCCCCAGGGGTTTCGTAAGAATATATGTGACCTGATCATCAGTCCCAATGTGACGGAGCCTTATTGCTCCCCGTTGTACCATACCTCGGATAAAGTGTTACCTGATATCAATTTGCTTGGAGCTGTCATGAAACACAAGATTCTCAGAAAGACGAATCCCAGTTTGGTTGCCGCAGAAGATCACAGTGGTATCCAACACATGTCCAAACAACTCACTAAAGAGCTTCCTCAACCAAAAAAATTCACAGGAGGCCATACTAGCAGCAATATATTCGGCCTCGGCGGTGCTCAAAGCAACTGCTTTCTGCTTCCTGCTCATCCAGGATATCGAAGTAGAACCTAGTGAGAAGCAAAATCTTGACGTGCTCTTACGATCCACCACACTGCCAGCCCAATCAACATCAGAATAAACATGGAGCCTCACATTCCTGACAGTTTAAATCTGTCCATAGGTGATTGTGCCCTGAAGATATCTCCAAAGATTCTTGGCAGCAATCCAATGTATGTGATGAGGCTCAACCATAAATTGACTCAATGCATTCACTGCAAAGCATATATTCGGACGAGAGTTCACCAAGAACGTCAGGAGTCTCACGAGTTGATGGTACTTAGAAGGATTTCCCAACTTGGGCCCAACAACACTTCCGTATAACTTCTTGAAGTTAAGTTCCCTCAGAGTAGTCACGGATTTACAATCCACCATCCCAAATCTTTCAAGTAGCTTCACAATGTATTTTCCTTGAGAAAGGAAAATCTCACCTGGCTTTTGCCAAACCTCCAATCCTAAGAAATAATGCATCAGTCCTAGGTACTTCATCTCGAATTTAGAAGCCAATTCCCTCTTGCATTGATGAATGAGAGGGTCTGCACCTGTCAGAAAGAGATCATCCACATAAAGTACCAAGATGAGAGGTCTCTCATTCTCAAACTTAAAGTAAAGGTTTGGTTCAACTTCGCTTCTTTTAAAACCCAGATTCATCAGATAGTTGTTGATCGTCTCATACCAAGCCCAGGGAGCTTGCTTCAACACATAGAGGGCTTTCTTCAACCTGCATACATGTGTCTTACGATCTTGAACTTCAAACCCCTCAGGGTGTTCTACATAGACTTCCTCCTTAATTGAACCATGCAAGAAGGCAGTTTTGAAATCCATTTGGTGTAGCTAGCATCCTTGTGAGGCAACAAGGGCTATAATCGAACAGATGGTTAGTATATCGGACAACTGGTGCAAATATCTCATCGTATTCCACACCTTCCTTTTGAGAGAAGCCTCGAGCAACAAACCTGGCCTTGAACTTTTCAGCACTTCCATCAAATACATGCTTGATCTTGTAGAGCCATTTCAAGGTGACAATGAGTTTGTCCTCGGGTCTAGGGACCACATCCTAGACATCGTTCTTCATAATTGACAAATACTCTTCATTCATAGCATCTTTCCAAACTTGGTGATTCACAGCTTCTTCGAATGTGCAAGGCTTAGATTGAATAATGGTGCTCATGGCAACTAAGTACCCTTGGTACCTATTTGGCTTCTTACTTTCACTAAAAGTTCCCCTTGGAGAAAAATGATTCTTGGCATCTTCGAGAGTTTCCCTAAGCCATGAGGGTCTCTTTTTGGAGGAGGGGGGCTCATGAGGAGGTGGATAAATGGGATCCATTGGTCCTTCAACATTGGACATCGACTGATCATGTGGTTCTCCCTGCTTTCCTATATCTGCTTCTTTGTCCTTCCTTGGAATAGGAAGGTTACTAATCTTCCCAAGGGAAACATCTTCATCGGAGATGACATCATGAGCTATTTCCACTTCTCTTTGACTAGGCACATAGATTCTATATGCCTTAGAAGTTTCACTATAGCCCACAAATGTTCCTTTCTTCCCAGATGCATCCAATTTACTTCTCTTTTCTTTCGGCACATGAAAATACACAAGGCTACCAAAAATTCTAAAGTGACAAACATCAGGTTTCTTACCGATGAAAACTTCTTTGGGAGTTTTGGATTCCAATGCTTGATGAGGGCATATATTTTGAACATACACGACAGTGTTGACAACTTCTGCCCATAGGAACTTCGGAAGGGTTTGTTCATGAAGCATGGCACAAGTGGCTTTTATAATAGAACGATTCTTCCTTTTAGCAACACCATTTTGCTCAGGAGTATATGTGGTAGTAGTCTCCCTCTTAATGTTGATTTCTCTGCAATAGTCATTGAACTCATTTGATTCATATTCGGTTCCATTACCGATCCTCAATATTTTGATCTTCTTCCCTGTTTGATTTTCGACCAAGGCTTTGAAAGAACGAAATCGTGTGAACACTTCATCCTTCTTCTTCAACAAATAAATCCAAGTTTTGCGAGAGAAGTCATACACAAAGATAACATAATATAAATATCCTCTTAAAGATGTTACATGCAACATACCAGATAGATAAGAATGAACCAATTGCAAAATGTCGGTGGTCTTGCTATCACTTGAGGGGAATGGTCCCCTTGTATGTTTTCCTTCGGCACATCCCTAATAAACGCCTTCATGTTCAACTTTAAACTCGAGCATACCTGTCACTATATTCCTTGCATCAGGTAGAGCTTTATAATGTAGATGAGCAAACCTCTGCTGCCATAATTTGAATTTAAGAGATGTGTCGCAGGACATAACTCCTAATGGGCTTCCTCCAACTTGATATAGGCTATCAACCCTGAATCCAAGAGTAAAGCTTCTTTGATTTTTTTTTTTCCAAACATGTACCTTTCCATTGATGAATGCCACCTTGAGTCCTTTGTCTTCCATTGCCGAGATAGATACTATGTTCTTCTTTAGATCATGTACATATAGTACTTCTTGTAGATGAATGGTGTTAACTTGATTCAATTGAAGAGTAACATTCCCAACTCCCTTCACGGGATAGGTGGCATTGTCTCCAAGAATGATTTCCAAATCTGTATCTTTGTCTATCATGTTTGAAAGAGCTTCCTTAAACTCGGTAAAGTTCCTTGAGGCACTACTATCAATCAACAAATTTCACAAGGTATCCGGAGGAGAGGCAGTAAGGAGGGTAGATATAAGATAAAATTAATTTTGCTTGTTATCTACAACATTATATTCATCATACCTGGAGTTTCTTGATCTTTTGGGAGGTCTACCATTTCCATCTTGAGTAGCAGGAGCATTCCTTTTTCCTTCGTTGTTGAATATGCCATTTCTTTGATTGTTGTTTCCCTTGAAATTGTTGTGGTTTTTCTTGTCATCATCATGAGGTGTATCCCTTCTATTAGGACCCTCCCTAGTGTTATCACCCAGGTTTTCCCTTGTTCATAAATCTTAAATAAAGTTTACAATTGCCATATCCAAAGTCTGTTAAAGAAACTGTTAAAGTTATAGTGTTAAACCTATTTACAGAAAACCAATAACACACTTAGAAGCCTAGCTTTAGAAAGGATTCGTTACAAAAGATCAAATCCTGATCCAAATCCACCACCTGTGTTTGAAAATCCTAATCTAATTCCTAGGATTCTTAGAAGACAAGAGCGCCAAGAGAATTCTGCTATTTCTCGGCCCCTATTCAGATCAAAATCCTGTCCTCTGAGGTGTATTCACCTTGAGGACGAACCTCTTGCTGAGTATTTTGAAAGCTCTTCATTTGTGACCTTTTCGGAATCTGGGATAAACCACACTGTTCAGGATCCAACATTCATTGAAAATTTGCAGCTTGAAGTTGTTACTTCACATCTTGACAGACATCTGCAAAACTCCATCCCATCTGAGTTTACCTTTGGAAAAACACCAAATCCTTTTGTGATTATTACCGCTCCTCCAAGTTCACCATCAGCACCTCAGCCTTCCCAACCTCAAGCTACACTTTCCACTCCCCCATCGGCTATCCATATTCCCATCATCGTCCCTACTGCACCAGTCGTCACATATATCCCTGCTATCATGGCGAACATATATGCTGCTCTAAACTTACCTGCCAATCCAGGGGCTATGCCCCAAGACTATCAAAGTAAAATCACTCTTTTTGATGGCACAAACACATACACAACTCAACAGCATACTAAAAAAATGACAGATTACTTTGAAATATATGAGGTTGATGCTGATGATGTCAGAATGAAAATTTTTGTTCAAAGTTTGACTGGAGATGTTAGAACATGGTTTAGAGCCCTCCCTGCAAACAGTATCAATGACCACAAGCTCTTTATCAGACCTTCTTGAACAGATGGGAAAAGAAAAAAGATCCTCTCCACATTTTATCAGAATATGAAGGCTTAAAAAGAGGTACCCAAGAAACTGTCCAAGATTACTGCACTAGATTCAATAATGTCTACAATGCTATTCCTCAAAATCTCAGACCTCCTCCAGAATTGGCTTTGATCAAATTCCCTGATGCATTTGATTCTGATATGGCATACCAACTTAGGGAAAGAGCTCCTAGAGACCTAGAAGAAATGCAGAGTATAGCTGTCAGTGTTGAAGCCAACCTGATTTCTAAACGAGCTAGAGCCAGAACTGAAAGGAGGATACCTTTCAAAGAAGAACCTTTTGTCCTTGAACATAAATTAGATGCTATTATTAAAGGAGTGGATAGACTTGGTGATAGAGTAGAAACAATTGAGAGAAAATCCCCTCGGGACGGTCAACCAAGCAATACTGGGAGAAATCAAAATTTCAGGAAAAATCAAAACCCTAATACTGGAAAGGTTGGGCCTGACCAAAACATTAGGCCCCCATTCCAGGAAAATTGTGCTGAAGCCTTAACTTCTAATGAACCACCAGAAGACACTCAAATTAACTTAATGGGCCTCAACAATGAACAACAAGTTTTCTTGACCCAAGAAGACCAAGAAGCTCACACTCTTGAACAATTCCAAACTCAGTCAAGTGAATCATTCGATCTCAGGGAAGGATATGATACAACCATTTATGAAGTCCACTAGCAATACAATCTGAGGAGCAGAAGAATAGATGTCCCTGAAACCACTAAACAAAAAGATGCCAAGCAACCCAACAAAGCTAAGACCAAAAACCCCCCTATACAAATCCTCTCTGGAACAGGTCCTAACCCAGACAATCCAATAGTGGAAGATGTATCAGATAATCAACAAACTAACAAACAACCTTCCACCTCCATTCATCCCAAAGGAAATGTGGAAGAACCTCCAGAAATTGATGTGGAAGCAACTTCGGTCCATAACACCACTCTTAAAGAAGAAAAAAACACAGAAATGACAGCAGAAAAAGAGAATCCCACTGTCCAAAATACAAAAACCCAAACTGAAAAACCTTTCAATCTTGAGACTGAGATAGGAAAATTAAAAATAGCTATTCCATTGTCAGAATTGGCTAAACATGATGTCTACAGAGGTCAAATTAGCAGATCACTCCAAATTTCTGTGAACAAAGATTCAGTAAATATTTTTGATGACCAGCCTGAATTAATTTTTGGACCTGAGGTAAATGGAAAAACAGTAGATGGAGGTGTTCCTCCTTTCTATGTAAGTCTGAACATACATAATAAAATACTTTATAATGCCATGTTTGATTTTGGTGCTTCTCATAACTTAATGCTTAAATCTGTAATGGAGAAGTTGGACCTAGATATTACTAGGCCATACAAAGACTTATTCTCTTTTGATTCGAGCCAAGTTAGATGTCTAGGATTGATCAAGGATTTATGTGTATCACTAGTTCAATACCCTGCCAAAACCATTTTAATGGACATAGTAGTAGCTGATATTCCACCAAAATATGGCATGTTGTTGTCTAGGTCTTGGGGTGCAAAGCTTCAAGGATTATTACAGTTGGACATGTCCTATGCTACTATTTCAGTGTTTGGTCAACCAAAGAAATTGTACCGAGAAACTTTAATGAAATATGTGGAAAGTAGCCAGGAGAAACCCCAGAATTTTTCCATCTACTCCATGCACTCTGACATGGACTCCTTCATTCTCTATAATGCTGAAATTGATCCTCCAACTGATGTCAAGGTTTTAGCATTTGAACAAGAAGAAATTATAAACAAAAAGTCTAGTGTTCAAGTTCAAGAAATTCCTGAGAAAAATGATATATCAGACACTCAAGAGAAACCAGATGAAACTAAAGAACTATATTCTCCTATCAAGCAGATTACTGAGACTCTTGATACTAACTATGAGCATGATATCCTTTGGTACTTAGAATTTGATGGCTCAGTTAATAAATTAGGAGTAGGAGCTAGAATTTGGGTGCACAATCTTGAAAATGATCATGCTGAAGGTCATGCTTACAGGTTAAACTTCAAATGCACCAATAATATCGCTGAATATGAAGCCCTGTTGCTAGGACTTAAATTGATCAAAATTTTAGCGGCAATCAGGGTATCAGTTTTGGGAGATTCAGATTTAGTCATTCAACAAATAAAAGGGAACTTCCTCACAAATGATCTCAAATTAAGATCTTACAGAGGAACAGTAATTGAGATCCTTAATACATTTCTTGAAACACAGCTTGCCAAAATTCCAAGAAAACATAATTTGCATGCTCACAGCTTAGCAACCTTTGCTAGCACTTGTAAATTACCATTTGAACCCAATCATCAGTTCACAGCTGAAATTAGACACAGGCCAGCCATACCTGACAATGTAAAGAACTGGCAAGTGTTTGACAATGATATTCAGATCAATAATTTCTTGACCCTGGAAGAAGAGTTTTTAAGCACTAATATAGACACAGACACCGTTAGTGAGTTTGAGCAAATAGATAAAACAGAAATAGGAATTTCAGCAAAAAGTGCCACTCAAATGCTCCACCCAACAAAATTCACCAATAAGGAAATGCAAGATCTAAAAGAAATAGACATCCATGAGATTATTGAAGGAGAATTTGAAGTTATTGATTTGAAAGATAATCATTTGCCCCAAGGATTAACTCCTTTGGAAGATTTCTTCGATTTTTATGATATCCCAAAGAAACCCAAAATGAAACCTCTAAAAGCAGACATTGAAGACTGTAACATAGGAACTGATGAAAATCCAAAAATGATAAAATTGTCCAAAACTTTGCCCTCTGATCAAAAGCTTAGATATGTTGAACTGATCAAAGAATTCCAAGATGTTTTTGCCTGGAGCTATGAAGATCTGAAATCTTATGACACCTCTGTAATTCAACATACAATACCCCTCAAGGAAAATCAAAAACCATTTAAACAAAAGCTCAGAAGAATTAACCCTGTACTACTCCCCTTAATTTAAAAAGAAATCAAACAAATGTATGAAGCATGGATAATTGCTCCTAACAGGTTTTCAAAGTGGGTGTCTAATTTAGTACTTACTAGGAAGAAAACAGGAGAAATTAGATTGTGTGTTGATTTAAGGAATGTAAATAAGGTTTCTTTGAAAGACCATTACCCGTTACCTAAGATGGATCACATTTTACAAAGGGTAGTAGGTGCCTCTATGATTTCACTTTTGGATGGGTTCTCAGGCTCTAACCAGATTCTAGTCCATCCTGATGACCAGAAGAAAACTGCTTTTACAACACCATGGGGAACATTCAAATATGTTAAAATGCCATTCGGACTTAAGAATGCAGGGACAACCTTTCAATGAGCAATGGACATAGCTTTTGCAAAATAAATTCACGATTTTCTGGTCATATATTTGGATGACCTTACTGTCTTTTCTAAATCAGATCAGCAACATTTAGATCATTTGAGACAAGTGTTTTTAAAATGCAGAAAATATGGTATTTCATTAAATCCTAAGAAGTCATTGTTTGGTCTAGAGGAAGGCAAATTGTTAAGCCATATCATCTCTAAAGATGGCATCAAAATTGATCCTGCTAGAATAGAAGCCATTCCACAGATACCCCACCCCAGAAATGTCAAAGAACTTTAAGCTTTCCTAGGAAAGATCAACTTTTTAAGAAGATTCATACCTAATTTGGCCGAATTAATTAGATTGCTGAACAATATTTTAAAAAAGGATTCCAAGGTCAAATGGACATTAGAAGCGAAACAAGCATTTGAAGAAATTAAAATGGCTTTGACCAAAACACCAGTCCTTACAAGTCCAAAGTTTGATAGAGATTTCATAATATTTTCATTTGCATCAGAACACACCATTGCTGCTGTTTTACTAGAAAAAGATGATCAAGGATGTGAAAAACCCATAGCCTTTTTTAGTAAAACACTCAGAGATGCATTGCTAAAATACCAAATCATGGAAAAACAGGCTTATGCACTTGTGAAAGCTATTAAAGACTTCAGAGTCTATATATTGTACTCCCATGTAACAGCGTATGTACCAAGTGCTGTGGTCAAAGACATCTTGTTGGACACCTAATTCTCAATGGGTTAGTGTGGAAGCCGAATGGACAAAAGGAGTCTAAGAGACCTTGGGATGTGAATCCCAACGGTCACAAAAATGTACTATAAATGTATATTTCCTGTTAATAAAAAATGTACTCACATGATTTATCTTTCCTATTGTTCTTGCTCCCATGTGTGTTTAACATGGTATCAGAGCGGGCGATTGCTGGTCTTGCTCCAATCTGAGCCACTTGTTTTGTGGTCTCTCTATATATGTCAGTTCTGCGTTACCTGACCTCTGACTCTGCCTTATTCCCCTCAGACCTGAGATAACCTGCCTCTGCCAGCGCTGCACATCTGTCCATATCATATTAACATTGTCCCATAACAGTTGAATGCGTTTAAATATTAATGTTGTGCGTTGAACTGGCCTGACATGCTGATAACTGAGCGCTGTTTGAACGCTGCTGTATATTAAATCATAGCACTGTATTTTCCAGTTTTATTGCTGAGGCTGACACGCCACCATTGAAGAAGGTCCAGCTTCTGTTGAATGCGTTATAGTTCTGATATTGAATGCGTATGTGTTTTACATTCCAGACCCACCATTCCAGGTAAATAATCTCATCTGTCAAGCGCCCTAGACCATTGCTTAATTGTATCAAGTTGCTCAACCTGCTCCCTGGAAAACCTTGGGTTCAAGACATGACGAATATCATCAAGTGAAGGATCATTCACTTCATATCCATCTGGAAGACAATAAGCCTTTTCTGTGCGTAAATTGATATAGACGTGGTGACCTGCCTCAAGACTCTGAGTGTACGCATGGGAATTCCGACCTCTTCCTTGATAATATTTTCCACACACCAGGCAAGCATAAACGTTCAAGTTTGAAAGAGATACTGAGCAGAACTTCTCAAAGTCGAAATCTAAAACCTGTCTATCCAAATACGGACAGTCCTTGCGAATTTCAACCAGTGGTTGGCGCCTCCCTTGAATGGCTCCGTTCTGTGATGTTTTTGATAAAGCTCTTCTCAGGAGAGGTTGACAGAGCCTCACTCCCTGGGACTTGAACACGGAATCTCCACCAGCAGGATTCTTTTTGACGCTAGCTCTCAGGATTGGCGGGTGAACTTCTTTAGAGCGAACTTCTTTAGAGCGTTATTTATCAGGGTGTTTTGGGATGCGGGATGGCATGTTCCAAAAGAAATCTCTGGTTTTAGTCTCACGTTTTTTTAATACTGGTTCTGGTTTAATATTGTTGGGTTTCTGAAGTGAATTATGGAGATTAATACCATCAAGGATGCTTTTGACCAAGTTTAAAAATCCTTCCTCCATGTGCATGTGTCCCCACTGCTTTTGTTATTTGGCTCCTATTCTTGTCATTTGAGCTTCAATTATCATATTCCATGCCTGCTGATTTCAGTTATTTGAATAGTTGCAGCAGTGGTACCACCGGGATTCCGAAAAAAACCGGATCCACTGGGGTATTGAAAGGTTCTGCTGCATCCATTCTCATGATCTTCTTGACAACCATCAAAGCAGCCTCCAGTTCTTTTTTATTAGACTGAAACTGGTTATGTTCTCCATTTCTAGCAGCGGAAAATTACCCTATGTCTTTCTTCAGTGGTCCTTCAGGGTCTGCCCAACCTTGTTTGCCTTGGAGTAACTGACTTGTCAAGAGATCTCATAGTGTTCAATTCTGACATGCTGAACTTTGAACCAGACCATTCCGACCTGGTTAAATTCTGGCACTCCACTCTAGGTTCTACATCGGCATTCTGAGTTTGCAAAGCTGAAGAGTTTGATATAAAGTTGCTTTTAGTACTGTTAGTTTCAACTTGACTTTCAGGAAGATTTGGAGATATCCTCCTGAATTTTGATGGCTTCAACTTGACTCTTAAACTTCCTTGTCTATATTGAATTGTGCATTATGTAAGTGATCTGAACTCATTCTTCACTAGCGTGCTGGTTCTACCTTCAGGAGTGCTCGAACTGTTTGTACTTCAACTACAGATTGTGGAAGACATTCATTATTTTTTCTTGCGAGTGTTGTTTATGCATGGAAGAAATCAACCAAAGATGTGGCTTCATCAGAGGTATATATATCCGTAATCTGCTCAACAACAAATAATACCACTTTTATGGGTATTCTGGACTATATATTTATATAGAGGTCAGTTCGTTCTGTGCATCCAAAGTTTTCTCTGTTTGAGAAATCCACCCACAAGGCTCTCTTTTTCTCAATAAATACACCCATTCATGCAAAGAACTATAGAATCTGTTTTGTGTTAAAGTTCTGCGGAGAGACTCTTCCAGAAATTGTGTGGCTGTGGGGTCGACGTATGCCAGTGTCATCTACAACAACCAAAGGCAAAGTTTTGTGTGAACTTGTCTATGAATTGATGTAATCTATTAATTTGATGCAAGGAGTGTTGTTGATTGTTTTCATTGGACAAAGATTAGATTTAGAAATTTGATATGACAGTATTGACACATTATTCTTTGTAAATGCCTATGATAAAGCAACTATTGAGTTGGTACTGTTGACATTGTAGATCTATAGACATGTATTGATGAAGTGGAGTATGAGTTCACATTCTAGGGTTTCAGAGATAAGTCTTGCATTACCAAAGTATTATTGACTGAATATGTTGATGGATAGAGTCTGATGATGATGTTGAATTGACGGGCTAAGTGTTATGTCAGAGAGCTTGACAAGCCTTGATACACTGTTATATCCTTACCACTATTGGTTTGATCATTGCTATGGCAATGTTGCAATGGACAGAACATGGTTGAGATTGCTCTACTAAGACTGTCGACAAATTTCATTTGCAAAGAAAGTCAAAAATTGACCCTTTTTTTTCACAGTGTGAGTAGTTTGAATAATTTGAGAAGTACATCAAAGCAGCGAGTCATTTGCTACATTGAAATTGGTACTGTGCTGTCTGCTACAGTGACTTTGTGATATTGGCATCCTGCTACTCATCTAATAGTTGAAATTATTTATAGACCAATTTGTAGTTGAAGATAACATCAGTTCTTTGATTATATTGGTCTGAAATGGATAGAATAGATGATGTATTGAAACTACTGAATAATTAATACTTTCCACTATTGATGAGATGGTTAAGATCAACAAAACCTCTCTTTCCAATATTAAAATTTGTCTCCAAAATGCACATGAGAATATTGAGTTTTTACAGCTTGAGACAAAGCTGCAGCAAGAAGAACTACAACAATGGAGTCATCATTCTGAACCTATTTCTGTTTAGAAGATTGAAACAGACTCCCATAAACAGCGAGACAATAATGTTATAGTGCATTTAGATAAAGCAGTAGTTGTAAATGCAGATGCAGAAACTCAGTCTGCACTTCCTAAGCCCATCATCAGACCTTGGGAACAGCTTGTCCACAACAAGCACAGAACCGGTCTTGGATATGACAAGGACTTGCCCTTTCATATTCCAGACTATGCCAAGCCCATTCAGTTTTAGAGTGCTGGATTCATTCATGACAGTTCACCTGCTCCTTATGACAGTTCAGCTTCAACTGTTCCAGACTCTGCCCCTCTTCCACAGCAACAACAACAACAACAGTTTGTAAAATGCCAACACTATGACCGAGTTGGCCATGTGAAAGATCACTGTTTTGATCTTCATCCATGTAAGCACTGTCATAAAACCAGTCATTCTTCACACAGATGCTTCAGAAAGAAACGTCCTGCAAGAACAAAGATTCATCTTGGATGGATCGCTTCTTGGCAATGGGCATCAACAGCTAAGAAGATATTCCAAACACATGTCAGAACTTGTTCTAGAGTATTGAACAATCTTGCAGTTGAGTTTTCTCCATCTTCTCACCTTGTATCTAATAGGGGGGGAATGATTGTCATCTACAAGCTTCAAAGCCACATCAAGCGAGCCTGAGCCACAACCTGCCACACCAGTTTCAGAGTTGTAG
>APFE030975438.1:66266-90955 GCA_000404065.3 Pinus taeda | reverse complement strand
CGAATGGACAAAAGGAGTCCAAGAGACCTTGGGATGTGAATCCCAATGGTCACAACAATGTACTATAAATGTATATTTCCTGTTAATAAAAAATGTACTCACATGATTTATCTTTCCTATTGTTCTTGCTCCCATGTGTGTTTAACACATCTTGACTGAGGATGGAATTGAAGGCAAACGAGGTAAATGGATAGCTAATATTTTGGAGTATGATATTGAAATAAAACCTACAAAGCTTATAAAAGGACAAGGATTGGCTAAGCTCATGACCGAAGCCAACTTTCAAGCCCTGGATATAAATGAACTGGATAACGAACAGGAGATGGCGACTCCACAAATCAGCCAGGCCTTCTTAGAATCACCTTGGTATGCTGATATAACTCATGTATTATTAAACCTGCAAGCTCCTCCAGGGTTATCCAGAACAAAGAAAAGGTTTTTAAAGATGAAAGCTTCAAAATTTTGTATCTTAGATAATGCTCTTTTTTTGGAAAAATTATGAAGGTATTCTATTAAATTGTTTAATAAAAGATGAAGCTGACAAAGTTCTCAAAAAATTTCATGCAGGGGACTGTGGTGGACATCTTTACTGGAAATCAACTATAGACAAAATCCTAAGGGCTGGATTTTATTGGCCCACGTTGTTCGCCGATGTAAAGAAATTTGTCACCGCTTGCCATAAATGTCAGATTTTTAAAGGCAAGAGGAAACTTTTACCTCTACCCCTTAGACCAATTTCCACTGAAAGGCCCTTCCAACAATGGGGTTTGGACTTCATTGGGGAGATCCATCCTCCCTCTTCTGACCAACATAAATGGATCCTCACTGCCACAGATTATTTCACCAAATGGATAGAATCCATTCCTTCCAGACAAGCCAATGACACCGTGATTATAGGATTCTTAGAAACCAACATACTGTCTCGGTTTGGCTGTCCTGAAAAGATCATAACTGACAATGCTGCTGCTTTCAAATCTAAGTAAATGATAAGTTTTTGTTACAAATACCACATCACTTTAGGCCATTCCACAACCTATTACCCTCAAGGTAATGGCCTAGCTGAGTCTTCCAATAAAACCCTGATTAATATTATTAAGATATTGTCGGAAGAGAATAAGAAGAACTGGCACAAGAAACTTACAAATGCACTATGGGCAGACAGACTAACTACAAAGAGATCTATTGGAACCAGCCCTTATGAATTAGTTTATGGCATAGAGGCTGTATTTCCTTCATCTTCAGGAGTCCCTGTGATGAAATTACTACAAGAATCTCAGGTGGAACCCAATGACATTCAAAGAAGAATAAATCAGACCATCCATTAGCAGCAGACCAGAGAAGAGGTATACCAAAGATCCCAAGTGCTACAATAAAAACTCAAGAAAATATTTGATAAGAGGACCAAGGCAGAAGATTTCTACCTTGGGGACAAAGTTTTAAAATGGGATTCTAGAAGAGAAGACAAAGTAAAACATAGGAAGTTTGACTTCCTATAGAAGGGACCTTTTATCATTCAGACCTTACAAGGGAACAATACTTACTTTCTGAAGAACCTGGATGGCATAGAAACAGAAGAAGGGCCAGTTAATGGTCAGATGCTGAAACACTACTTTGATCCAACTATCTGATGTATTTTTGTTTCAACATGTATATATTTTATCTTCGGTAATGTTTCATTTTGGATTGGATACTAACTTGCTGAAGTTGAAGCCCGAAGAGGAGGCCCTAAACTTCACAAGTGTAACTGTCGTACATATAATAAAGCAACCAGCAAAAGGAGATTTCAGAGCACAGTCAAAGTTATGGAGAAGGCCATCTGACCTGTTGTTCTTGACTTTCCACTAGGGAAAGCCATCCCCAAGTGGATCCATTGTTATGCTCATATACTAATAGGTGTCATATTTCATGATTGACATTGACGAGCTCTGTAATATGTTCATACCTTTTTCTGGTTGCAAAGGTTTTCCATATTGTCAAAAAACAGAAAATGTAAAAAATGTAAAGAGGGTATGCCCTAAAAGAAAAATCAAAGCGCAAAAAGAATAAAATGGTCAAAAAAGTCAAAGAAATTAACCCCAAACAAAAAGACCAGGAAAGTGTGTAAGTCCAAAATGCCACTACTAGTTTGTTTTCTGTAACAATCTGATTGTGTGTAGCTTGTTGATTTATGCCAAAATTGATGAATGGCCAAACAATTTAATCTTGGCTAGTTCATGTTTGAATTTCATGTTTTAGAGATAGAGAATAAAATCTGACCAAACTATTCAATCTTGGCAGATAAGTAGACAGGTAGAGAAGCAAAGGAGCTCAACAATTAAATCTGGGCCCTTGGATGTTATAAGTGCAGACTTAGGTAGGCTTACAATGAAAAGAAAAAGAAGGTGATGAGGGTTTTCCAGTCCAAGTGCACCCAAAGAAAGAAAAAAAATGCTAGGCCAAGTAGGCAGGGTAGGTACAATGGTGTTGCAGAATGAATACTTTGTGATAGATTTTGTCTCCACATGTGTTAACTTTTACTTTAATCACAAGTGCCATGGCGGATGCAGCTCAAGTGAGACAAGGTTTCATGACTAACTCCTTTTCATACTTTTCCCTAAAAATCATTCACTTACTTCCCCAGGGATATTAAGATCTGCTTAATATCACTCATAAACCACTCATTCCTTTTTGTAATGACTCCCTATGTAAAAACTCTATTTTACTTAGGAGATTGCATAAGTATCATATAAACCCTTTTTTTCCTTCAAAGCCTAAGTGTAAATATATATGCAAAAGGTTTAACTTAGCGCCAAATTCATTTTTTCATATTAACTATTAACTTTATTTATATAAATCCCACCTTATTCCCAATCCCGTATTGTATATAAATACATTAAAAATTCCCCAAATATTAATATTTCCCGCCCCAGTCGAATACGACCATAATTACATTTCAACGGGGATTAATAGATTTATTTGAAATTTATTAATAACCCAAACTTCGCCGCACGATAACGTGATTAATTAACCATCTGGGTTAATTAACAAACACCCTGTGGACCAATGAAATTGCCCCCGATACATTTAAATACTTGGTTTAATATATCGGGCCAGCTGCTTAAACTCTTGCCATATTCCACGAGCGCCAGCCGTCAGATCTGGGCCCAACCATCCAACGGCCGAGGATCGTATCACGCCACCCTTTATTTCCGCTGTTTAACTCGCGGGGAGCCAACAGTTTTGTCGCCGTACCAAGGACACGCGGCACACATTTGACCTGCTCGCTTGCCCCCCGTCCAAAACCACCCGACCCCAAAAGCGGGGCGGGGGAAAACTGCTTAGCACCCTCCGCTAGCGACAGGACGTCCCATCACTCTGATGTCATCCATGCAATAAATGCCAAAATAAAGCCCCGCCAAACCAAAATTTCATTAAAAATGATGGGAAAATGTCATTTTCACCCATTTTCTCTGCAAACTACTTCCATGCAAAATATGTCCAAACGACTGTACGAGTGTCCAATCCACCACCCGGCCAAGAAATTCCAGCATCGTTCTCTGTAGTTCGTCGTCCAACCTGCGAATTACACGGTTTGCCTCTTAAAAACATGTATTTACCCAATTCTCTCCGCGAACCTGTAATTTCATATTTTCCACTGAGAATTTTACCCAAAAGAGCTAAATTCAAGTTGAAATCATTCCAAAGCTACCATAAAAATACCCCCAAGCCTGTTGCTAAGTCCACTGTTTCCACAAAAGCCCAAATTCCAGTTTGAAAACACAAGAACCAAACATGGAGGCTCCCGCAGCCCTGAGCGTCGTGCCTATGAATGCACCTCATAAAGACTTGGATTATTTACCCTTGGCTGACAAAGATTTCCAAATAAAAGATTTGTATGGAAATATGGACCATCTTCAAGCCTTCTACCAAATTAGGGATAGCTATCGAAACAACTCTGACGTTTTTGGGTTATGGAAATCTAACCTTCCCATGTATTTCATTCCATCAGTTCATGTTTTCCCAGACATCATTCATCAATGCTGTGCCAACTATGACCCTGTCCATAGAGCAGTCATGTCCCCGTCCCAAACTGTTCTTTTTCATATAACTACTGAATCCATCAATGAGATGATACATTTCCATTCCACTAAGCCCCTGGCTCGTCTTTCCATGGGGTATCTGCTCGAAAAGCTTCTCAATTGTCCAACTCAGAAATAACCTGTATTGCTCAGATGTTCATAAAACCAGACTACCAGCCCCAAGGCCCACCTCCCTATTTGCATACCTGGTTCACTGACATTGGCAGACTTATTGTTGACATGATATCCCGGATCTTGGGAATTAATACCAGTGAATATGTTGATGAGATCACCCTAGTTCTACTGTCAATATTTACCCTAGGACAACCCCCTGTTGTCAAATATGACTATGCCACTTTCATTGCCAATAAAATTCATGATCAATTCTTGAACCTGGATAGAGAAGGAGTCTTCAAGTACATATCTTTCACATACCACCTTCTGTTATATTATCGTCCATACAACTTTTCTTTCCCCATCGGGAGGTTGGAATCAAAGGAAAATCAAAGGTCTGTGATCTTCTGGACCTAAGTCTTCCATAATACCTTTGAGTGCCCTTACACCTATGATGAGTTTATTGACTTGTTTGTTCATTCAGAATCCACTCTGTTGATAGGAGCTCCCCCTCCTAGGATCTCTGGTGACATGAAAAATATTCTGCAACTCTCCAAACAGTATAGGATAGGTGACTGGTACCTGTACCAGAATCACATTGAAATCAGAATATATGGCTGTGAACTATGCCCTTTCAAGCTACCCAAATATGTGCCCATGAGACTATTTGCATTAGAATATTTCAGACAGATCATAAAGGAAGATTTAGATCATTTTTGTAATGCAAAGAAGAAGGCCCATCTGAGAATCAAAAACCAGTTAGGCCCTTATGTCATCCATTCTAGAGATGCCTGGCAAGAAGCTGACAAGATTTTAGGAGATCACCTCAAATTAAAGAAAAGTTTCCAGTGGGTGCCATATGACCCATATAGTTTTATAAGTGGGTGCTATCGGTTTATGTACATCATAGGATCGTAAAAATTGAACAGTATGCCAATCAGGATGAATGGGTAGAATGGAACTTAATAGAAGAAATTAGTGAGCAAGAAAAAATGGAAAATGCTATCAAAGATCTTGAAAAAAGCCTTGACCTGGACTCTTTTGGACAGGTATCTTTCAAACTGCCTCAACAATTAGGAGTTGGTACATCCTCTGCGGGAACTTCTCAGCAGCCTACATAAAAAGCCAGCACACCAGTCACAGGGACTTCAAAGGGCAAAGAGGTAGATACCACAGAGCATCCTATAATGATAGACCAGCCAACAATGTCAAAAGAACAGAGTCAGGGGCAAATTCCTCTAGCCCAAGCTAAGGCAGCAGAAATTCCTGCATTACAGACTCCTCTAAATGAGGAAAAAAGCAAGAAGAGAGATGGGGAAGACACCACACCTATCAGTGGACCTGCAGAACAACCGGGTGCAAAGAGGCAAAGATTGAATCCTCTGTCAGAAGAGGAAATCATTGAAGAAACAACAAACAGCCTAAGAGGTGAAAGGGTAGTCAGCCAGCAAACTTCCCCGGTGATAGAAACATCAACCAGCGCACACAGGCAGGAGCTAGAAAGGCAGCACAATGTAGAAGTTTCATCCACTAGGCCACAAAGCAAACAAGCCTCGGATATCAAAAGGACATTCACAGAGATCAAGGCCAGGAATGACCCACTAAGGCTTCAAATTTATAACCAGTATCTTAAGATGGCCCCCACAAACCACCAGAGATTAATGTCAGCTTATGACATTAAAGAGGGAAAAATGATCATGAGTTACTTTAAGCCCAAGGTGCAACAACCACAATCAGTAGCTGATTACATTAGGACAAATTTGGAGGTCCTAGCCAAGGATATTCATCCTATGGACCAGATTGAGCTTCATAAACGGACTGGAGAGATGGTCTACTCCACACTCGCTGATAAGGCAATGTTGGCTCATAAATTACAATACTCCTTGGACAATACCTCTGCTCAACTACATTTGGAGAAAGTTTCTTCTCTGGTTAAGGACAATAGGATAAAATCTTTGGAGGAGATTATCATTGAACTGGGACATGATCGCAAAGATGCTAAAGGCATAAAGGCACTGATGAAGAAGAAAGAGGAAGACATTGTTGCCCTGAGGAAGCATCTTAAACTGCCTCCTTCCATGCATCCACAGACTGCGGAAGTTGTACAACAGAAATCCGAAGAGGAGATAACGCACCTGTTCATGAAACTCAACGAAAAATTAACCAATACAGAGCAGGCACTGGAAAAGGCACTAAAGGAAAAGCAGGGAGAATCCACCTCCCAGCCTCCTGAAATCATTCCTACAGTCTCAACTACAACCCCCTCCACACTTGGAAAAGGATTGGCTCCCAATGTTCCAGCATCCACAACAGGGATAATTACAAATACATCAGCAACAGGAACTGCACCAGGCAGCAGTACTAATATGACCACAGAACAACTGATAAAGGCCATGGAAGAATTAAAGCTCCAAGTGTCAGAATTAAAACTGGTAAAGGAACAATTGGCAAAGGTAAAAAAAAATTTTGACAAATCCAAAATGAATGTGGCAGAGAAAACAAGGGAGGTTAAAACATTAGAGAATAAGGTGAGAGCATTAGAAAAGGATCTTTCTCTGGATAAACCTCTGGCAGAAATCAAAGGTATTCTG
This sequence comes from Pinus taeda, assembly GCA_000404065.3. NCBI lineage: Eukaryota > Viridiplantae > Streptophyta > Pinopsida > Pinales > Pinaceae > Pinus > Pinus taeda. Next base: position 84,192 of record APFE030975438.1, on the reverse strand, counting down.
TGGGCCAACATCAATTAATCCCTAAATAATGTGTGGAGATCTATCCAAGTTATTTATGAGCAGATTGACTTAATAAAAGTGGCCCAAGTGGAGATTCAAAAAACCAGAGCTTTATTGGGACAGATGACTGAACAAGCTAACCGGCTAATACATTTTTTGAACACCAAGACCAGTGAAGAACTGGAAGCATTGGAAATCACAGACAGGATAGGCACCATTCTGGAAATCAAGAGAGTTCTAACCAAGAGAACTTTGATGCAAATTTTGAAAGGAGATGCCAGGACATGCAGGTGGAGATTAATTCTTTCACAGAAAAGTTCACAGTTTTGCAGGATAAAGGTCTACCCAGTCCTTTAACAAGTAATAACCGGCTGATGAAACATGTAGATTATGCACATAAATTGAATAAATATGCTGCTGATCAAGTTACTTCATCAATAAGTGCTTCAGAAGTGAAAGCACTTCCATCTGGCCAAGTCCTCTATGATAACTTGGAGAGCTTGTTTTATATTGAGCATGAGGTGAAACATCTATTCACCATCCAGCCTAATTTCTTCAGGTACACAGAGACTGAAGAAACTTTAAGGAAGCTGCAGAGGCATAAATTACCAGAACAGAAATGGTGGGAGGATATGCTAGAAATTTTATAAGCCTATCTTTGGTATCTTTGGTAAAATGAAAATTTTGGGCCATTTACCATGATGCGGTAAACAGAGTTAAAATAGGGTCATATCACTCAAAGTGTATCAGATCAGGGTTAAGTAATATCAGAACAAGACGGAGCAGCCAGCACAAAGTATCAGTGTAAGACAACTGTAAACCGACTCACAAGGCATACCTCCAGCATATCTGACAAAGATGGAGCAACCAGCACAACATCAATTTGTCTTTTCCCTATTTTTGAGACTATTTGTCTCTATCTTTTGTAAAAAATGATTAGTCATCACTCGATATTATCTCCGTGAGATATTTTGTATAAATAACCCCCGAATCGAAGTGTTTGGGGTTAGTGAATATTTCTAGACTTTGCTGTAACATTGAGTTTTGGAATAGAAAGCTGTTGGAATCAGCTATTGTTGTGCTTACTGGATGAAGAATTGAAGTAGAGGACTTGCCAAAGGATTCTTGAATCAAACGTCAGACCAATAAGTCTTATATCTGTGTTTTAAAGTTTTTCTTGTTCCTTATATCATCCGTGTTTCAGAATCTGAATGATAAAGCTAAAGATTAATTCAGAATTTGCTTGAATGCACTCTGTGTTCATCCGTTATCATTTTCTGTGTTTTCTTCAAAATTAGAATACGTAGTGTAACTCTTAATTGCTCCTGTTTCCTAATTCTTTCATGATTGATTATTTGTTAAGGAATTTTTAATTTTCTCTTTAGCAGTAATCATCCACTTTCCCTCTTTAAATAGGTTGAAAGATTCTTAATTGCCTTTCACCCAATTTGAACCCATTCCATCTACATCAAATCTTTATTTGTTCCATGTTTGACTACCTTGCCCTGTGGAACCATCCTCTGTTAAGAAACCAAATCTAGAAAGCCACCCTCGTTGACTCCATTAGCCCAATGGACTGTACTACTCAATCTTACACCTCTGCTCTACTGAATCTCACCACCCAAAAATCAAACAAAACCCCTGAACCTTATAACTAGCCTAATACCTTTCAAAACAAAGTTAAATCATAAAGAGAGAGCCTTTTCTGGATATAGATTGGCTAGATTCTGTATCTAAAAAATTGGTTTGTGGTTACCTCGGCCTCATTTCCCTTTCTTACAACTTTGGGGAAACCCTGAGTGATAACATTATTGGCGACTCCACTGAGGCCTCTGAATAATTTGTTTGTTACTACTGTTTACTTTATAATCTACAGACAGAGTCTGAAATTAGCCAGGTAGCCTTTGAAAAGCTTTTGCTTTGCAATGGCAGAAGTAAATGAATGCTATTTCAGTCTATCTCTGGTCTAGCTTATAGATTGTGCAGTTGGTTTCATATACTTGATCAGTCCCTTGTTCATAAATCTTTAAGAAAGTTTACAATTCCCATATCCAAAGTCTCTTAAAGAAACTGTTAAACTTATAGTGTCAAACCTATTTACAGAAAACCAATAACACACTTAAAAGCCTAGCTTCAGAAAGGATTCGTTACACAAGATCAAATACTGATCCAAATCCACCACCTGTGTTTGAAAATCCTAACCTAATTCCTAGGATTCTCAGAAGACAAGAGAGCCAAGAGAATTCTGCTATTTCTCAGCCCCTATTCAGATCAAAATCCTGTCCTTTGAGGTGTATTCACCTTGAGGACGAACCTCTTGCTGAGCATTTTGAAAGCTCTTCATTTGTGACCTTTTCGGAATCTGGGATAAACCACACTATTCAGGATCCAACATTCATTGAAAATTTGCAGCTTGAAGTTGTTACTTCACATCTTGATAGACATCTGCAGAACTCCATCCCATCTGAGCTTACCTTTGGAACAACACCAAATCCTTTTGTGATTATTACCGCTCCTCCAAGTTCGCCATCAGCACCTCAGCCTTCCCAACCTCAAGCTACACTTTCCACTCCCCCATTGGCTATCCATATTCCCATCATCGTCCCTACTGCACCAGTTGTCACATATATCCCTGCTATCATGGCAAACATATATGCTCCTCTAAACTTACCTACCAATCCATGGGCTATGCACCAAGACTATCAGAGTAAAATCACTCTTTTGATGGCACAGGCACATACACAGCTCAACAACATACTAAAAAAATGATAGATTACATTGAAATATATGAGGTTGATGCTGATGATGTCAGAATGAAATTTTTTGTTCAAAGTTTGACTAGAGATGTTATAACATGGTTTAGAGCCCTCCCTGCAAATAGTATCAATGACCCACAAGCTCTTTATCAGACCTTCTTGAACATATGGGAAAAGAAAAAAGATCCTCTCCACATTTTATCAGAATATGAAGGCTTAAAAATAGGTACCCAAGAAACTGTCCAAGATTACTGCACCAGATTCAATAATGTCTACAATGCTATTCCTCAAAATCTCAGACCTCCTCCAGACTCGGCTTTGATCAAATTCCCTTATGCATTTGATTCTGATATGGCATACCAACTTAGGGAAAGAGCTCCTAAAGACCTAGAAGAAATGCAGAGTATAACTGTCAGTGTTGAAGCCAACCTGATTTCTAAACGAGCTAGAGCCAGAGCTGAAAGGAGGACACCTTTCAAAGAAGAACCTTTTGCCCTTGAACAGAAATTAGATGCTATTATTAAAGGAATGGATAGACTTGATGATAGAGTACAAACAATTGAGAGAAAATCCCCTCGGGACGGTCAACCAAGCAATACTGGGAGAAATCAAAATTTCAGGAAAAATCAAAACCCTAATACTAGAAAGGCTGGGCCTGACCAAAACATTAGGCCCCCATTCTAGGAAAATTATGCTGAAGCCTCAACTTCTAATGAACCACCAGAAGACACTCAAATTAACTTAATGGGCCTCAACAATGAACAACAAGTTTTCTTGACCCAAGAGGACCAAGAAGCTCACACTCTTAAACAATTCCAAACTCAGTCAGGTGAATCATTCGATCTCAAGGAAAGATATGATACAGCCATTTATGAATTCCACAAATAATACAATCTGAGGAGCAGAAGAATAGATGTCCCTGAAACCACTAAACAAAAAGATGCCAAGCAACCCAACAAAGCTAAGACCAAAAACCCCCTGTGCACATCCTCTCTGGAACAGGTCCTAACCCAGACAATCCAATAGTGGAAGATGTATCAGATAATCAACAAACTAACAAACAACCTTCCACCTCCATTCAGCCTAAAGGAAATGTGGAAGAACCTCTTGAAATTGATGTGGAAGCGACTTCGGCCCATAACACCACTCCTAAAGAAGAAAAAAACACAGAAAGGACAGCAGAAAAAGATAATCCCACTGTCCAAAATACAAAAACCCAAACTGAAAATCCTTTCAATCTTGAGACTGAGATAGGCAAATTAAAAATAGCTATTCCATTGTCAGAATTGGCTAAACATGATGTCTACAGAGGTCAAATTAGCAGATCACTCCAAATTTCTATGAACAAAGATCAGTAAATGTTTTTGATGACCAACCTGAATTAATTTTTGGACATGAGGTAAACGGAAAAACAGTAGATGGAGGTGTTCCTCTTTTCTATGTAAGTCTAAACATACATAATAAAATACTTCATAATGCCATGTTTGATTCTGGTGCTTCTCATAACTTAATGCCTAAATCTGTAATGGAGAAGTTGGACCTAGATATTACTAGGCCATACAAAAACTTATTCTATTTTGATTCAAGCCAAGTCAGATGTCTAGGATTGATCAAGGATTTATGTGTATCACTAGTTCAATACCCTGCCAAAACCATTTTAATGAACATAGTAGTAGCTGATATTCCACCAAAATATGGCATGTTGTTGTCTAGGTCTTGGGGTGCAAAGCTTCAAGGATCATTACAGTTGGACATGACCTATGCTACTATTTCAGTGTTTGGTCAACCAAAGAAATTGTACCGAGAAACTTTAATGAAATATGTGGTAAGTAGTCAGGATAAACCCCAGAATTTTCCCATCTACTCCATGCACTCTGACATGGACTCCTTCATTCTCTACAATGATGAAATTGATTCTCCAACTGATGTCAAGGTTTTAGCATTTGAACAAGAAGAAATTATAAACAAAAAGTCTAGTGTTCAAGTTCAAGAAATTCTTGAGAAAAATGATATATCATACACTCAAGAGAAACCAGATGAAACTAAAGAACTATATCTTCCTATCAAGCAGATTACTGAGACTCCTGATACTAACTATGAGCATGATATCCTTTGGTACTTAGAATTTGATGGCTCAGTTAATAAATTAGGAGCAGGAGCTGGAATTTGGGTGCACAATCTTGAAAATGATCATGCTGAAGGTCATGCTTACAGGTTAAACTTCAGATGCACCAATAATATGGCTGAATATGAAGCCTTGTTGCTAGGACTTAAATTGATCAAAAGTTTAGGGGCAATCAGGGTATCAGTTTTGGGAGATTCGGATTTAGTCATTCAACAGATAAAAGGGAACTTCTTCACAAATGATCCCAAATTAAGATCTTATAGAGGAATAGTAATTGAGATCCTTAATACATTTCTTGAAACATAGCTTGCCAAAATTCCAAGAAAACATAATTTGCATGCTCACAGCTTAACAACCTTTGCTAGCACTTGTAAATTACCATTTGAACCCAATCATCAGTTCACAGCTGAAATTAGACACAGGCCAGCCATACCTGACAATGTAAAGAACTGGCAAGTGTTTGACAATGATATTCAGATCAATAATTTCTTGACCCTGGAAGAAGAGTTTTTAAGCACTAATATAGACACAGACACCGTTAGTGAGTTTGAGCAAATAGATAAAACAGAAACAGGCATTTCAGCAGAAAGTGCCACTCAAATTCTCAACCCAACAAAATTCACCAATAAAGAAATGCAAGATCTAAAAGAAATAGACATACATGAGATTATTGAGGGAGAATCTGAAGTTATTGATTTGAAAGATAATCATTTGCCCCAAGGATTAACTCCTTTGGAAGATTTCTTCGATTTTTATGATATCCCAAAGAAACCCAAAATGCAACCTCCAAAAGCAGACATTGAAGACTGTAACATAGGAATTGATGAAAATCCAAAAATGATCAAATTGTCCAAAACTTTGCCCTCTGATCAAAAGCTTAGATATGTTGAACTGATCAAAGAATTCCAAGATGTTTTTGGCTGGAGCTATGAAGATTTGAAATCTTATGACACCTCTGTAATTCAACATACAATACCCCTCAAGGAAAATCAAAAACCATTTAAACAAAAGCTCAGAAGAATTAACCCTGTACTACTCCCTTTAATTGAAAAAGAAATCAAACAAATGTATGAAGCATGGATAATTGCTCCTATCAGGTTTTAAGAGTGGGTGTCTAATTTAGTACCTACTAGGAAGAAAACAGGAGAAATTAGATTATGTGTTGATTTAAGGAATGTAAATAAGGTTTCTTTGAAAGACCATTACCCGTTACCTAATATGGATCACATTTTACAAAGGATAGTAGGTGCCTCTACGATTTCACTTTTGGATGGGTTCTCAGGTTTTAACCAGATTCTAGTCCATCCTAATGATCAGGAGAAAACTGCTTTTAGAACACCATGGGAAAATTTCAAATATGTTAAAATGCCATTCGGACTTAAGAATGCAGGGGCAACCTTTCAATGAGCAATGGACATAGCTTTTGCAAAAGAAATTCACGATTTTCTGGTCATATATTTGGATGACCTTACTATCTTTTCTAAATCAGAGCAGCAACATTTAGATCATTTGAGACAAGTGTTTTTAAAATGCAGAAAATATGGTATTTCATTAAATCCTAAGAAGTCATTGTTTGGTCTAGAGGAAGGCAAACTGTTAGGCCATATCATCTCTAAAGATGGCATCAAAATTGATCCTGCTAGAATAGAAGCCATTCCACAGATACCCCACCCCAGCAATGTCAAAGAACTTTAAGCTTTCCTAGGAAAGATCAACTTTTTAAGAAGATTCATACCTAATTTGGCCGAATTAATTAGATTGCTGAACAATATGTTAAAAAAGGATTCCAAGGTCAAATGGACATTAGAAGCCAAACAAGCAATTGAAGAAATTAAAATGGCTTTGACCAAAACACCAGTCCTTACAAGTCCAAAGTTTGATAGAGATGTCATAATATTTTCATTTGCATCAGAACACACCATTGCTGCTGTTTTAATAGAAAAATATGATCAAGGATATGAAAAACCCATAGCCTTTTTTAGTAAAACACTCCGAGATGCACCGCTAAAATACCAAATCATCGAAAAACAGGCTTATGCACTTGTGAAAGCTATTAAAGACTTCAGAGTCTATATATTGTACTACGATGTAATGACTTATGTACCAAGTGCTGTGGTCAAAGACATCCTGACTGAGGATGGAATTGAAGGCAAACGAGGTAAATGGATAGCTAATATTTTGGAGTATGATATTGAACTAAAACCTACAAAGCTTATAAAAGGACAGGGATTGGCTAAGCTCATGACCGAAGCCAACTTTCAAGCCCTTGATATAAATGAACTCGATAACGAACAGGAGATGGCGAGTCCACAAATCAGCCAGGCCTTCTTAGAATCACCTTGGTATGCTGATATAACTCATGTATTATTAAACCTGCAAGCTCCTCCAGGGTTATCCAGAACAAAGAAAATGTTTTTAAAGATGAAAGCTTCAAAATTTTGTATCTTAGATAATGCTCTTTTTTGGAAAAATCATGAAGGTATTCTATTAAATTGTTTAATAAAAGATGAAGCTGACAAAGTTCTCAAAGAGTTTCATGTAGGGGACTGTGGTGGACATCTTTACTGGAAATCAATTGTAGACAAAATCCTAAAAAGGGCTGGATTTTATTGGCCCACCTTATTCGCCGATGTAAAGAAATTTGTCACTGCTTGCCATAAGTGTCAGATTTTTATAGGCAAGAGGAAACTTTTACCTCTACCCCTTAGACCAATTTCCACTTAAAAGCCCTTCCAACAATGGGGTTTGGACTTCATTGGGGAGATCCATCCTCCCTCTTCTGGCCAACATAAATGCATCCTCACTGCCACAGATTATTTCACCAAATGGATAGAAGCCATTCCTTTCATACAAGCCAATGACACCATGATTATAGGATTCTTAGAAACCAACATACTGTCTCGGTTTGGCTGTCCTGAAAAGATCATAACTGACAATGTTGCTGATTTCAAATCTAAGAAAATGATAAGTTTCTGTTACAAATACCACATCACTTTAGGCAATTCCACAGCCTATTACCTTCAAGGTAATGGCCTAGCTGAGTCTTCCAATAAAAGCCTGATTAATATTATTAAGAAATTGTTGGAAGAGAACAAGAAGAACTGGCACAAGAAACTTACAAATGCACTATGGGCAGACAGACTAACTACAAAGAGATCTATTGGAACTAGCCCTTATGAATTAGTTTATGGCATGGAGGTTGTATTTCCTTCATCTTTAGAAGTCCTTGTGATGAAATTACTACAAGAAGCTCAGGTGGAACCCAATGACATTCAAAGAAGTATAAATCAGACCATCCATTTGTAGCAGACCAGAGAAGAGGTATACCAAAGATCCCAAGTGCTACAAGAAAAAATCAAGAAAATATTTGATAATAGGACCAAGGCAGAAGATTTCTACCTTGGGGACAAAGTTTTAAAACGGGATTCCAGAAGAGAAGACAAAGGAAAACATGGGAAGTTTGACTTCCTATGGAAGAGACCTTTTATCATTCAAGCCTGACAAGGGAACAATAATTACTTTTTGAAGACCCTGGATGGCACAGAAACAGAAGAAGGGCCAGTTAATGGTCGGATGCTGAAACACTACTTTGATCCAACTATCTGAAGTATTTTTGTTTCAACATGTATATCTTATATCCTCTGTAATGTTTCAGTTTGGATTGGATACTAACTTGCTGAAGTTGAAGCCCGAAGAGGAGGCCCTAAGCTTCACAAGTGTAACTGTCGTACATATAATAAAGCAACCAGCAGAAGGAGATTTCAGAGCACAGTCATAGTTATGGAGAAGGCCATCTGACCTGTTGTTCTTGACTTTCCACTAGGGAAAGCCATCCCCAAGTGGAGCCACTGTTATGCTCCTATACTAATAGGTGTCATATTTCATGATTGACATTGGCGAGCTCTGTAATATGTTCATACCTTTTTCTGGTTGCAAAGGTTTTCCATATTGTCAAAAAAAAAAAATGTAAAAAATGTAAAGAGGGTATGCCCTAAAAGAAAAATCAAAGGGCAAAAAGAATAAAATGGTCAAAAAAGTCAAAGAAATGAACCCCAAACAAAAAGACCAGGAAAGTGTGCAAGTCCAAAATGCCACTACTAGTTTGTTTTCTGTAATAATTTGATTGTGTGCAACTTTTTGATTTATGCCACCATTGATGAATAGCCAAACAGTTTAATCTTGGCTAGTTCATGTTTGAATTTCATGTTTTAGAGATAGAGAATAAAATCTGACCAAACTATTCAATCTTGGCAGATAAGTAGACAGGTAGAGAAGCAAAGGAGCTCAACAGTTAAATCAGGGCCCTTGGATGTTATAAGTGCAAACTTAGGTAGGCTTACAATGAAAAGAAAAAGAAGGTGATGAGGGTTTGCCAGTCCAAGTGCACCCAAAGAAAGAAGAAAAAATGCTAGGCGAAGTAGGCAGGGTAGGTACAATGGTATCGCAGAATGAATACTTGTGAAAGATTTTCTCTCCACATGTGTTAACTTTTACTTTAATCACAAGTGCCATGGCGGATGCAACTCAAGTGAGAGAAGGTTTCATGACTAACTCCTTTTCATACTTTTCCCTAAAAATCATTCACTTACTTCCCCAGGGATATTAAGATCTACTTAATATCACTCATAAACCACTCATTCCTTTTTGTAATGACTTCCTATGTAAAAACTCTATTTTACCTAGGAGATTGCACAAGTATCATATAAACCCTTTTTCTCCTTCAAAGCCTAAGTGTAAATATATATGCAAAAGATTTAACTTAGCGCCCAATTCATTTTTTCATATTAACTATTAACTTTATTTATATAAATCCCACCTTATTCCCAATCCCATATTGTATATAAATACATTAAAAATTCCCCAAATATTAATATTTCCCGCCCCGGTCGAATATGACCATAATTACATTTCAACGGGGATTAATAGATTTATTTGAAATTTGTTAATAACCCAAACTCCGCCGCACGATAATGTGATTAATTAACCATCTGGGTTAATTAACAAACACCCTGCGGACCAATGAAATTGCCCCCGATACATTTAAATACATGGTTTAATATATCGGGCCAGCTGCTTAAACTCGTCATATTCCACGAGCGCTCGCCATCAGATCTGGGCCCGACTATCCAACGGCCGAGGATCGTATCGCGCCACCCTTTATTTCCGTTGTTTAACTCGCGGGGAGCCGGCAGTTTTGCCGCCGTACCAAGGACACGCGGCACACATTTGACCTACTCGCTTGCCCCCCGTCCGAAACCACCCGACCCCAAAAGCGAGGCAGGGGAAAACTGCTTACCACCCTCCACTAGCGACAAAACGTCCCATCACTCTGATGTCATCCATGCAATAAATGCCAAAATAAAGCCCCGCCAAACCAAAATTTCGTTAAAAACGATGGGAAAATGTCATTTTCACCCATTTTCTCTGCAAATTGCTTCGATGCAAAATACGTCCAAATGACTGTACGAGCGTCCAGTCCACCACCCGGCCAAGAAATTCCAGCGTCGTGCTCTACAGTTCGTCGTCCAACTTGCGAATTACACAGTTTGCCTCCTAAAAACAGGTATTTACCCAATTCTCTTCGCGAACCTGTAATTTCATTTTTTCCACTGAGAATTTTACCCAAAAGAGCTAAATTCAAGTTGAAATCATTCCAAAGCTGCCATAAAAAGACCCCCAAGCCTGCTGCTAAGTCCACTGTTTCCACAAAAGCCCGAATTCCAGTTTGAAAACACAAGAACCAAACATGGAGGCTCCCGCAGCCCTGAGCGTCGTGCCTATGAATGCACCTCATAAAGACTTGGATTATTTACCCTTGGCCGACAAAGATTTCCAAATAAAAGATTTGTATGGAAATATGGACCATCTTCAAGCCTTCTGCCAAATTAGGGATAGCTATCGAAACAACTCTGACGTTTTTGGGTTATGGGAATCTAACCTTCCCATATATTTCATTCCCTCACTTCATGTTTTCCTAGACATCATTCATCAGTGCTGTGCCAACTATGACCCTGTCCATAGAGCAGTCATGTCCCCGTCCCAAACTATTTTTTTTCATATAACTGTTGAATCCATCAATGAGATGATACATTTCCATTCCACCGAGCCCCTGGCTCATCTTTCCATGGGGTATCTGCTCGAAAAGCTTCTCAATTGTCCAACTTAGAAATAACCTGTATTGCTCAGATGTTCATGAAACCAGACTACCAGCCCCAAGGCCCACCTCCCTATTTGCATACCTGGTTCACTGACATTGGCAGACTTATTGTTGACATGATATCCCGGATCTTGGGATTTAATACCAGTGACTATGTTGATGAGATCACCCTAGTTCTACTGTCAATATTTACCCTAGGACAACCCCTTGCTGTCAAATATGACTATGCCACTTTCATTGCCAATAAAATTCATGATCAATTCTTGAACCTGGATAGAGAAGGAGTCTTCAAGTACATATCTTTCATATACCACCTTCTGTTATATTATCATCCAGACAACTTTTCTTTCCCCATCAGGAGGTTGGACTCAAAGGAAAATCAAAGGTCTGTGATCTTCTGGACCTCAGTCTTCCATAATACCTTTGAGTGCCCTTACACCTATGATGAGTTTATTGACTTGTTTGTTCATTCGGCATCCACTCTGTTGATAGGAGCTCCCCCTCCTAGGATCTCTGGTGACATGAAAAATATTCTGCAACTCTCCAAACAGTGCAGGATAGGTGACTGGTACTTGTACCAGAATCACATTGAAATCAGAATATATGGCTGTGAACTGTGCCCTTTCAAGCTGCCCAAATATGTGCCCATGAGACTATTTGCATTAGAATATTTCAGACAGATCATAAAGGCAGATTTAGATCATTTTTGTAATGCAAAGAAGAAGGCCCAGTTGAGAATCAAAAACTAGTTAGGCCCTTATGTCATCCATTCTAGAGATGCCTGGCAAGAAGCTGACAAGATTTTAGGAGATCACCTCAAATTAAAGAAAAGTTTCCAGTGGGTGCCATATGACCCATATAGTTTTATAAGTGACAGAAAAGTAAGGAACAAGCTATTGGTTTATGTACGTCGTAGGATCCCAAAAATTGAACAGTATGCCAATCAGGATGAATGGGTAGAAGGGAACTTAATAGAAGAAATTAGTGAGCAAGAAAAAATGGAAAATGCTATCAAAGATATTGAAAAAAGCCTTGACCTGGACTCTTTTGGATAGGTATCTTTCAAACTGCCTCAACAATCAGGAGTTGGTACATCCTTTGCGGGAACTTCTCAGCAGCCTACATAAAAAGCTAGCACACCAGTGACAGGAACTTCAAAGGGCAAAGAGGTAGATACCACAGAGCATCCTATAATGACAGACCAGCTAGCAATGTCAAAAGAACAGAGTCAGGGGCAAATTCCTCCAGCCGAAGCTAAGGCAATAGAAATTCCTGCATTACAGACTCCTCTAAATGAGGAAAAAAGCAAGAAGAGAGACAGGGAGGACACCACACCTATCAGTGGACCTGCAGAACAAGCGGGTGCAAAGAGGCAAAGATTGAATCCTCTGTCAGAAGAGGAAATCATTGAAGAAACAACAAACAACCTAAGAGGTGAAAGGGTAGTCAGCCAGCAGACTTCCCTGGTGATAGAAACATCAACCAGCTCACACAGGCAGGAGCTAGAAAGGCAGCACAGTGTAGAAGTTTCATCCACTAGGCCACAAAGCAAACAAGCCTTGGATATCAAAAGGACATTCACAGAGATAAAGGCCAGGAATGACCCACTAAGGCTTCAAATTTATAACCAGTATCTTAAGATGGCCCCCACAAACCAGCAGAGATTAATGTCAACTTATGACATTAAAGAGGGCAAAATGATCATGAGTTACTTTAAGCCCAAGGTGCAACAACCACATTCAGTAGCTGATTACATTAGGACAAATTTGGAGGTCCCAGCCAAGGATATTCATCCTATGGACCAGATTGAGCTTCATAAACAGACTGGAGAGATGGTCTACTCCACACTCGCTGATAAGGCAATGTTGGCTCATAAATTACAAAACTCCTTGGACAATACTTCTGCTCAACTACATTTGGAGAAAGCTTCTTCTCTGGCTAAGGACAATAGGATAAAATCTTTACAGAAGATTATCATTGAACTGGGACATGATCCCAAAGATGCTAAAGGCATAAAGGCACTGATGAAGAAGAAAGAGGAAGACATTATTGCCCTGAGGAAGCAGCTTAAACTGCCTCATTCCATGCATCCACAGACTGCGGAAGTTGTACAACAGAAATCCGAAGAGGAGATGATGCACTTGTTCATGAAACTCAACGAAAGATTAACAGATACAGAGCAGGCACTGGAAAAGGCACTAAAGGAAAAGCAGGGAGAATCCACCTCCCAGCCTCCTGAAATCATTCCTACAGTCTCAACTACAACCCCCTCCACACTTGGAGCAGCATTGGCTCCCAATGTTCCAGCATCCACAACAGGGATAATTACAAGTACATCAGCAACAGCAACTACACCACGCAGCAGTACTAATATGACCACAGAACAACTGATAAAGGCCATGGAAGAATTAAAGCTCCAAGTGTCAGAATTAAAACTGGTAAAGGAACAATTGGCAAAGGTAGAAAAAAGTTATGACAAATCCAAGATGAATGTGGCAGAGAAAACAAGGGAGGTTAAAACATTAGAGAATAAGGTGAGAGCATTAGAAAAGGATCTTTTTCTGGATAAACCTCTGGCAGAAATCAAAGGTATTCTGTGGGCCAACATCAATTAATCCCTTAATAATGTGTGGAGATCTATTCAAGTTATTTATGAGCAGATTGACTTAATAAGAGTGGCCTAAGTGGAGATTCAAAAAACCAGAGCTTTATTGGGACAGATGCTTGAACAAGCTAACCGGCTAATACATTTTTTGAACACCAAGACCAGCGGAGAACTGGAAGCACTGGAAATCACAGACATGACAGGCACCATTCTGGAAATCAAGAGAGTTCTAACCAAGAGAACTTTGATGCAAATTTGGAAAGGAGATGCCAGGACATGCAGGTGGAGATTAATTTTTTCACAGAAAAGTTCACAGTTTTGCAAGATAAGGGTCTACCCATTCCTTTAACAAGTAATAACCGGCTGATGAAACATGTATATTATGCACACAAATTGAATAAATATGCTGCTGATCAAATTACTTCATCAACAAGTGCTTCAGAAGTGAAAGCACTTCCATCTGGCCAAGTCCTCTATGATAACTTAGAGAGCTTGTTTTATATTGAGCATGAGGTGAAACATCTATTCACCATCTAGCCTAATTTCTTTAGTACACAGAGACTGATGAAACTTTAAGGAAGCTGCAGAGACATAAATTACCAGAATAGAAATGGTGGGAGGATATGCTAGAAATTTTATAAGCTTATCTTTGGTGTCTTTGGTATCTTTGGTAAAATGAAAATTTTGGGCCATTTACCATGATGCGGTAAATAGAGTTAAAATAGGTTCATATCAGTTAAAGTGTATCATATCAGGGTTAAGTAATATCAGAACAAGACAGAGCAACCAGCACAAAGTATCAGTGTAAGACAGCTGTAAACCGACTCACAAGGCATACCTCCAGCGTATCTGACAAAGATGGAGCAACCAGCACAGCATCAATTTGTCTTTTCCCTATTTTTGAGACTATTTGTCTCTATATTTTGTAAAAAACGATTAGTCATCACTCGATATTATCTCCGTGAGATATTTTGTATAAATACCCCCCGAATTGAAGTGTTTGGGGTTGGTGAATATTTCTAGACTTTGCTGTAACATTGAGTTTTGGAATAGAAAGCTGTTGGAATCAGCTATTGTTGTGCTTACTGGATGAAGAATTGAAGCAGAGGACTTGCCACAAGATTCTTGAATCAAACATCAGACCAATAAGTCTTATATCTGTGTTTTAAAGTTTTTCTTGTTCCTTATATCATCCGTGTTTCAGAATCTGAATGATAAAGGTAAAGATTAATTCAGAATTTGCTTGAATGCACTCTGTGTTCATCCGTTATCATTTTCTGTGTTTTCTTCAGAATTAGAATTAGCAGTGTAACTCTTAATTGCTCATGTTTCCTAATTCTTTCATGATTGATTATTTGTTAAGGAATTTTTAATTTTCTCTTTAACAGTAATCATCCACTTTCCCTCTTTAAATAGGTTGAAAGATTCTTAACTGCCTTTCACCCAATTTGAACCCATTCCATCTACATCAAATCTTTATTTGTTCCATGTTTGACTACCTTGCCCTGTGGAACTATCCTCTGTTAAGAAACCAAATCCAGAAAGCCACCCTCGTTGACTCCATTAGCCCAATGGACTGTACTACTCAATCTTACACCTCTTCTTTACTGAATCTCACCACCCAAAAATCAAACAAAACCCTTGAACCTTATAACTAGCCTAATACCTTTCAAAACAAAGTTAAATCATAAAGAGAGAGCCTTTTCTGGATACAGATTGGCTAGATTCTGTATCTAAAAAATTGGTTTGTGGTTACCTCGGCCTCATTTCCCTTTCTTACAACTTTGGGGAAAACCTGAGTGATAACATTATTGGCGACTCCACTGAGGCCTCTGAATAATTTGTTTGTTACTAATGTTTACTTTATAATCTATAGACAGAGTCTGAAATTAGCCAGGTAGCCTTTGAAAAGCTTTTGCTTTGCAATGGCAGAAGTAAATGAATGCTATTTCAGTCTATCTCTGGTCTAGCTTATATATTGGGCAGTTGGTTTCATATACTTGATCAGTCCCTTGTTCATAAATCTTTAAGAAAGTTTACAATTCCCATATCCAAAGTCTCTTAAAGAAACTGTTAAAGTTATAGTGTCAAACCTATTTACAAAAAACCAATAACACACTTAAAAGCCTGGCTTCAGAAAGGATTCGTTACACAAGATCAAATCCTGATCCAAATCCACCACCTGTGTTTGAAAATCCTAACCTAATTCCTAGGATTCTTAGAAGACAAGAGAGCCAAGAGAATTCTGCTATTTCTCGGCCCCTATTCAGATCAAAATCCTGTGCTCTGAGGTGTATTCACCTTGAAGACGAACCTCTTGCTGAGCATTTTGAAAGCTCTTCATTTGTGATCTTTTCGGAATCTGGGATAAACCACACTGTTCAGGATCCAACATTCATTGAAAATTTGCAGCTTGAAGTTGTTACTTCACATCTTGACAGACATCTGCAGAACTCCATCCCATCTGAGCTTACCTTTGGAACAACACCAAATCCTTTTGTGATTATTACCGCTCCTCCAAGTTCACCATCAGCACCTCAGCCTTCCCAACCTCAAGCTACACTTTCCACTCCCCATCGGCTATCCATATTCCCATCATTGTCCCTACTGCACCAGTTGTCACATATATCCCTGCTATCATGGCGAACATATATGCTCCTCTGAACTTACCTGCCAATCCAGGGGCTATGCCCCAAGACTATCAAAGTAAAATCACTCTTTTTGATGGCACAGGCACATACACAGCTCAACAACATACTAAAAAAATGATAGATTACATTGAAATATATGAGGTTGATGCTGATGATGTCAGAATGAAAATTTTTGTTCAAAGTTTGACTGGAGATGTTATAACATGGTTTAGAGCCCTCCTTGCAAACAGTATCAATGACCCACAAGCTCTTTATCAGACTTTCTTGAACATATGGGAAAAGAAAAAAGATCCTCTCCACATTTTATCAGAATATGAAGGCTTAAAAATAGGTACCCAAGAAACTGTCCAAGATTACTGCACCAGATTCAACAATATCTACAATGCTATTTCTCAAAATCTCAGACCTCCTCCAGACTTGGCTTTGATCAAATTCCCTGATGCATTTGATTCTGATATGGCATACTGTTGTGGCCACCAACAACCCCCCTCTTTGTTTGATATTAGAAATAACACCAAGCAAATGGGGACCCTTAATAAAAAATCCAAACAAACATTTTATGAAAATTTTTGTATTCAACTCCTTAAAACTTTACCGCATCGCGAGAAGAGAATGAAACGTTTTCTTATGAGCATAATAAACTGCGAAGAAGCAACGCGAAATTCATCGCATCGCATTCATTATGAAACGCTCTTAAAATGAAAAAAACTTAAGAAATCTCCGACGGCCGATATGCAACGTCGCATATCGCAACATCGCATAAGTAGCACACAATGACTGAATGACTAAATGTTGCGATTTGCGATGCTGCGATGTTGCGATCTGCGATGCTGCGATCTGTGATAAATGTGATTTGCGAAAATTCGCAATCATGATTTTCTGCGATGACACATCTTGACGATGCGATCTGCGATGCTGCGATGCGAGTCGCAGAAATCGCCCATCGCGAATTTTCCTTGGCACAGTATTCAAGGAAAGCTGTCCGTTAACTGTAAGACAAGAAATAACATGAAGCAATGTGCAGGAAACATCTAAGGAAAAGGGGAAAGCATCAATACTCAGAGAACAGAGAAGAGATCCCTTCAGAAACTGATGCCGCATGCGACAGGACCACAAATTCCAGAGTATCACTCAACAGATGCTGATGTCAATAGGCCACCTAAAGCTCAGAGTCAAAGGCGCATAAAAGCAGCGTGTTTACAAAAAACCCTGAAGCTTACGCACCAGAAAAGCCCGGAATAAAGAACGGAGGCAGTTTTCGATGCAGAAAATTATTCAGAGAGTAAAGTCCCTAACTTTTCAGTCATTCGCAAGGCCGGAAACCGAAATAGCAAAAGCAGAATCAGATTGAGAGAAATTTGGGTCATTACCAAGTATACACGCAGTGAATACACCCAGTCAGAGGAAGATTCTCGAAAATATCTTCTAGTTCACCAGAAAGTGGTGCCAGCGCTTGTTATTTCTATTTTTATAGCTCAAACGAAAGCGGAAGGCGACCAGCCGACTCTTCCCAGTTGAATGTTGCATGCTTGCAGCACTAAGGAGCAAATACAAAAATAGTTTAGAATTAGATTCAATTTTTAGAAATAGTTTTGCTTTATCAGAAGGGCGGTCATTTAAAACCGTATCCTA
>APFE030975438.1:49874-64530 GCA_000404065.3 Pinus taeda | reverse complement strand
AAGCCAAATGATCTCCTTTGCTTTATATAGGCAAGCTCTACCTCAAATCATGGACCAATACCACGGGCCAAAACCATAACAAACCAATACCATCAACTCAATACTAGGATCAACACGTCTGTCGAGATGCCATGGTCCAAAAACCATAGGTTCAAATTCCAAGGACTAACTACCATGGACCAAAGGTAAGTTTTCCCACATGAAATAAACTTTTCTCTGCATAAAATTCCGTGAACTTTTCTCCACACGAATAAAATTTTTAATTCTCATCATATTGAGAGCCATGCCATGGGTGTTGCCATCAAGTACAACACTTTAGCCCTAATGCCAACAAAGTTAATATACACTTGATTGACTGCATCCCTAGTTGTGTTGTGAACGGTGTCATCGACTCTACTCTCCTAGAAGCCATTGTACGTATGCTACTGAGAGACAGAAGAAAACCTATGATACATGGAGACATAGAAACACCGATGAAAAGCAATTTTCTAGTTGAAAACCAAAACAAACTAGAGGACTCAGATGCAACATACCTGTGTGACTACTTGTGACGATTGTGCAATTTTTACCAAGAGGCTAGGAGACTGGCTGCCAAAATTGTGGAAGGCACAGTAGAGGTTGTCAAGGGCTGAATGAATGTTGGAAATTCTCAATGCATAGTCCAACCTGGTCTGCTAAGTACTGAAACTGGGAAATGTGCAATTTCAATCAATAGTGACATGTAACCAGCAAACTGCATTGCGCAGTTTCTTGGGCCAACAGAACACTACCTCCAAGAATTTCGCAATGTAAGCCTGGAGGCCGGAGTTGGTCTAGACTTGCACAATTTCTGGAGGGAAGGCATAGCCTTCCCTTCTGGAAATGCACAGTGCTAGCCGGGCAAGGCACAGTCCAGGCCAAGGAAGCGACGAGAGATTGAAAAGATAAGAAGTCTAAATGAATAATGAGATGAGTGCAAACAAGAGTGAATGATCATACATGCAAATAGAAAGTGTATGATTCATAAAGTGGGAAAGCATGCATGTGTGTGAAGCGAGTCACCGCAATGGCAACCATCCTTGGAAAAAAGGTGTCATGCATGCAAAAACAGTGAGATGTGAATGAAAACTGAAACGGTGCTTCTGCAATTTAACATACATCAAAATGATAGCAAGAGCTCACTGAAATCAAGTAGACAACACTCACACAAAGAGAAACACAAAAAGAAACATAAACGTCACGTAAGACATGAAAAGAGGGCTTACCGTGAAATAATTGAATTGAATGTGACGACAACTCCTATATGCAATGTGGGATGTTATAGCTACAAGGTTGATGTGAGGAATGTGCCCTGTAGTGTACAGTTGATGAGTTTTGATCAAATTGAGGTTGTGACACAAATTCCATAAATCTAGGAAAAGAGACACTTGGTAGGAGGTTTCTGAAATGATCCTTGCATGTAATCTTCAACTGCTAAAAATATATCCCTAAATCAAGGGATATCTTTACATGATGCCTTAGGAAATGCAGTCCATGCATGAAAATCGTTTTTGTTCAGTCCTGGAGGCAAAATGGTCAACCTGAAGGCACATGCATTGGTCTATGAGAATGGGATGAAAATATGTGCAGTTTCTAGGTTGAGTAGAAATCGCTATCCCAAAGGGATTGCATAATTTCAGGGAGGAACAGGTGACTCTCTCCTAGGATTGTGCAATTTCTGGGCTAAGTAGCTCTCTTGGGTTAGATTGTCCAATTTTCTCAAGGAAGCATGTTTGACTGCATTGCACAATTTCTGAGCCTAGTAGGCTGCCTGACTGATTTGTGAAATTTTTTCTAGTTGTTGGGCTGGTTGTCCTAGAGGGATTTCACAATTTCTAGGAGTAGTAGGTGACTGCTTCCGAAAAATTGCACAATTTCTAGGCTGAACAGTTGTACTGGGATGAACTGCATAATTTTTTAGAGGAATATTGTTAAGAAGAATTACACAATTCTAGAGCCAAGATGGGTGTCCAACTCGATTTACACAATTTTCGGAGGGAAGGTTGTTTCCCCTCCAGGATTGCACAATTCCCAGATGGAGCTGCTCAACGAGGAATTAACACTAAGTCCGAAATCAACATGTGAAGGAGGTGGAACAAACTTGCATGCACAAGTTGACAAGTCCATATGAAACAACTAAAGATGATGTGCTTGACAGTGCAAGACATGCTACTGAGGATGGTCGGTAGGGGGGCTCCAAAAGAAGGCTAAGGAAAATTTTTGGAGAGTGGTTGTAGCTGTTATAACATATTGTTATTTGTTGTAGCTAATTTCATTTTAAACCTTTTTCAACATTTTCATATAAAATTCACCCCATACCATTATTTCATCATTAGCAATTATGTACAGACATTAATAGCATCAACAATTCAAGAAAACAAAAAGATTCAATAGAAGAAAATAATAAACAATAGAGACACGAGCATTTAGCCCAGAGACTAGGAAAAACCCCACAAGGGGGAAAACCCAATCAAATTTTTCTCCTATTATATATTCATCAATTCTGCATCTTAGATACAATTTAGAATGACAATGAGATACAAAAGTCATATAAGGCCACCTAGGGCCAACCCAAGTTAGTTGACAACTTCTTTTGAACTAAATGAAACAAATCCAAGAGAGTTATTATCACATCATTGTCTCAAGTAACATCATCCTTGTTACTGCAATAAGTGTCATCAATATGAGGAGTCTTCACTGTAAATAAGCACTATCATAGAGGCACTATTATCAATTTCATACGAGCACATTCATTACTATGCCACTGGATAAGTCATTGTCTTACATGGGTCACTGGATAGGAAACAATCTCACATAGGTCACTATCTCATCAATCTCATTGAAGACCTTATTGTATGTGTTTTATCAAGGTTATTTCCATTTCACTATCATATATGGTTACTATCAACCATCATACAACTATTTTATTGTTATGTTGATATTAATATCCTGTCAAAAACAAGTTCATTGTCTTATCTCATATTTCCATCAGGTCCCTGATAAATATCTCTGCCATATAAACACATTTTCACACCATAACACTTACATATACTTCAGTCACAAGAATGTTACAATATATATAATCTGTCATTTAAAACTATCATTATGAGAGAAAACCATTAATACTATTAAATATTACAGTTATTCCTTTATTACTATCATAGAGATTCATATTTGTCTACCGTAATATAAGTCTCTATAGTGAGGCATAGAACGAGCCATAAAGTTAATAATATGAGCCATAGATAAGTGCAATACTATTTAGACATTCATGCATAGAAAGAGTCATACATTGCTCGCAATATGAGGCAGCTTTTAATGAGAGCTAGACAACAAGACATAGACCGAGCCATACAATACATTGAATCATTGTAAATCATATATGTGCTAGAGATATCTATGCGAGCCATAGGAGGATAGAAATATCATGAAATGAAACATAGACTACAGTGTGAGTTTGTCACCATAAAATTAGAATGATATCCTTACCTCAAAGTGACAACCATACAAAGTGAGTCATTATAATTCATGAGCCTCGTAGATGACTATCAATACCACCAAAACTAAGTCGTAGATCCAATGATATGAGAAATTAAGATCCATTGCTATGCGAGCATTGAAGCCACTTTGGATTAGATTACAACCACTATAATATAGATCCAAACTTTAGTAATGTGAAGCTTTGTTGAGTTACTATGAAGTAGATTTGGACCCTGAAGATGTGTTAGCCTTTTAGAAGAGTAGTGAGCCAATCAGTTATATGAACCATATAGAAGAAGTACCTCAAAAGGAAAAAATCGAATGTGCCAAATAGATGAAGATATATGGATATTTATATTTGTCTCCACTTATGAGGGCGATGTCTTTAGGGGAAAGACAACTTGTCTATTTGATGGCCAACTTATGGAGGCAAATTCAAATTCAAATTTGTTTCAAATATATTTTAATAAATTATTATTTTCCCAAATTTTGTATCGAAAAACACATTGAGGAGTAATCCATGAAATATTAATAATAATATTCTTTAATCAATTTGACTTCTGAATATAAATTATCCTTGGGGTATGGTAGAATTTCCTTTAGGGGATTTGGGTTTCACATAGGAATTCATCCCATAGTTGCCAAAATTTCAACACTCCCTCTCAGTTAGGGAGGAATTTTCATCCTTATCATCAGGCTTGTCTTTAATGTACATTCCTCCTACATCACGACTCATCTTGACTCGTGTTATCTCATCTCACCTCATAGAAGAAGAATAATCCACAACCAATTGTAGGGAAGATTCATTAGATCCTCAAAATCCTAATAATCTCTAGGTCAAGTTTCATGACCTTATTCCAAGGTACATAAACAAATCATCCATATTATCACATCTTATCTCAACTTGTTTATTTTGATTGTCATATGAATAGTGATGTCTCAATCTAAAGAAGAAGAATCATCAAAGGTTAGTTCTAACTACCACCCTATATCCATGAAAAATAAGGGAGATTAATTTTCCACCCTATATATATGATTGCCAATAGGTAAGATACCACTTACCATAATATGTAAGGATGACAACTATCTTATTATCTACCTATATTCACACCTTAACACTCACGAGTTAAATGGTTTAACACTTGTGTCCTCTAATTTGGGGGAGATACCTCACTTACGAGTGGTAAGGATCACACACACCCAAGTCTCCTCACCCATTAGAAAAATGGGGAGGGACAATTTTTGAAAATCATAACCTGTTTATAGGATGCCAACTATGGTATACTCTACTACATTTGATACGGGGAGATACTTGACTTGTCATAAAAGATAAGGACCAAAAACACCTTATAGTGACAATAAGGGAGATACCCAACCTACCACAAAAAGTAGGGATCACACACACATATTTTACATAGATCAGTCAACCCCAAGATCTTTATGACTCAAATCCTCTCCCTGAGAGCTAAAATATGGAAAGAGAGCATAGCTTAGTGTCCTCAATCAATCGCGACCCTTACCTAGGAGGGTCACATCAATCAACCTAATTTGTTCTTTGGAGACCAATAACTTCCCTTTGGAAAAAGGCCTCGAAATAATATCAACAATTAGATCACTTTCTGAAGCCTTTCTCCTTCAATTGTACAATACATCAATGCTAGAGCCTCACTACCCCCTCTGTATCATATCTTGGGTATTGTGATATCTAAACTCAAAATTCTTGAACTGGTCGAGGAACACAAAATACTCAGAAAGATGGATCTCTCTCATATTATCAATGTATATCACATTCCTGTCCAAAAGGTGCTAAAAACACTCTCCAAAGAGGTTTGATAATCACATTTCCTCACAACTAACCATGCTAGTGTCAATTTTCTTTGCCTCAACCATACTCAAACTAGTAAAATGTTGTGTTTGGTTCATTCAGGTAAATCCGACGCTACAGAAACAACTAGATGTACTTTTCTTATCAACAACTTCTTCATCCTTAGTAAGCATTAATGTATCCATAAAGTTTCCTGTTGCGAGCCTTAGTCAATGATTAATATTTTCATGTAGATAACTAAACACATGCTTCGTTACAACCCAATGTACATATACAAGCTCTATTTTCCTCATACTACAAATAAAAAATTCATTTAACTTCCAACACATCATAGGATCCATCAAAACTAAATTTGAAGAGGAGCTTCTCTCAACTACTTTAGTCTAAATCGTCATGAACATTTTCTGAAATCATACTTATCTTAACAAGGAATTCATCATAATTTATTTATTACACTTCTAATATCAAGTAATTTCTCATATGGTCTCAATGGCTAACACCCCCTAGAACTATATACTAGGATGATCTGATCATGTCAAGAATAACTAGTTACCATATGAAATCAAATATCAAAAACATACCTTCAACCTTGAAGAGGGGTCTACATTATATGTTCATCATTCCAGGCATGTCGGGTCCAACTGACTAAATGTAGAACATATGGGACATTCTCCAATTGGTAACTATGAATCTCATCTTATTCTCCTTAAAGTTCTAAGCTGGTTGTAATTATGCCTCTTCCTTAAATGAATCATGGAGTAAGCCAAATCCATATATATCTGATAATAGAGCATCTAGAAAAAGGAGCCAATATCTCATCATATCTCTTTCCTATTGAGGGCATATTTCTTATCCTCTTTATGTATCATGGAAGTATATGAAACTAAAACATCTTTATCATTATGAATGGTCCTTGCATGAAGGACATATTTATCATATATTCTCTTTATCTAAGAGTATTTCATCTCTTCATAACAATCCACACGATTTTAATAGGAAGCCTTATCATCCATAATCGTCAAGTTGGGAGACTCCAATACTTCCTTTGAGGTATAGACTCTTGTCCATTTACATTCTAATTGGGGGATGGATCTACATCCTTATCAATCTTTATATAGAGTAATTGTTCCTCATATTCATCATATGTATGTATATACCGCAAAATAAAATCATGCGCCATAATATTAAAGTAAATAAGCATAATGAAGTTGTACTTGATGATGAGGCAGGATTGTCATCCTTTTTCTAGATGGGACAGTGGCTTCTTCATTATGTTGTGCTAGATCCCTCTTGGAGTTTACTCTTCCTACACTAGAACTATTATACATATTGATGATCCCGAAGATCCACTCTCCTTGATCAAATTCTCATCCAAGAATTTGGTAAAAGAGGATTTCAAATATTCATGCAAGAAGAAGACATAGTAGTCTAAAACATTAAATTTAAACCATAGTAATGTCATCAAGAAACAACATAAGTCTTTAGAGTACTTATCTCTCATGAGGATTGTAGCATGTTTTTAGCTTTCTATTGATCCTATAGCATAGACCATCAACCATATGTGAATATCATCTTTAGAAGAAATGCATCCTCTTAAGCATCACATGTGTTCTAAACAGCCAAGCTCAACTATCTATGTATATGATGACTACTAAATCGACATTATACCCTCTCCTAGGGTTTCTCTATATTGTATAGAGAAACATACTAGAGTTTCTATGAAACTGTTGCATGTACTTGAGTAATTAAATGGATTCTTATCGATTACATCATCTCATGAAATATTTTGAATCATACCATTACCTTTCCATATCAATACCATTCCTAGGGTTTCTCTCAAACCCTATATTTTCTTTGCAAGAACAAAGGGCTTCCCTAGGGTTTACTCCAAACACTATCATTATTTTAGGTATCTTCCATGTTCATCCATTTCACTTTGTTTTTATCATGAACTTCATCATATGTGTCTTCATAGGGGGGGTGATATTCAATGACTTTTATTGAACCTAACTTGGACACCATGTTAGTTTTTAGGGCTAAATTGTTCTATGTTATAGATAATTTCATTTTCAAACTTATCCAACATTTTCACACAAGATTCACCCCATAACATCACTTCATAAATATAAATTATGTATAGAGAACAATAGCATACAAAATGTTGCGGAAAATAAAGAAACAACCATAGAAAATTATACACAGTAGAAACATGAGGATTTAGGTTAGAGACCAGGGAAAAACCCCACAATGGGGAAACCCAATAAGATTCTTCTTTTAGATAAATTCATCATTTTTTCAGCGAGATACAAATAACAATGAGAATGAGATACAACATTCACATTAGGCCAACTAGGGCCAGCCCAAGTCGTTTCACAACTTCATTTGTGAACAGAATGAAACATGTCCAAAGAAGTTGTTATCTCATCATTGTCTCAAGTATCGTCATCTATATCAGTGCAATGTGGCATTGATATCAATAATTTTCATTGTCATGGAGCACTATCATAGAGGAATTTTCAACATTGTCATAGGAGCATTTTCATGATTGGGGCTATGCATAGGTCATAGTCTCATCACTGTCATAAAATTTCTTGCCATGTATTTTTTATAAACATTATTTCCATATCACTATCATATATGGTTACTATAAACCATCATATAACTACTTTACTTCTATTTCAAGGTTACTATCATGTTAAAATCAACATCACTATTTTATATCATAATTCCATCAGGTCCATGTTAAACATCTTTGTCATATAAACATATTATCATGCTCAACAAAACACTTACATATTCTTCCATATAGTAGGTTCAATATAATATATATATATAATATATATTATATATAATATAGCTATATAAAATATAATATATATATATAGTATATATATATACTAATAATTATATATATATAATACTAATATATATTATATATAGTAATAATATATATATATAATATATTATATATATATATATATATAAGTTCATTTATAATTATTGTAATGAGATCAAACTATTAATACTACTAAGTATTATGGTTGTTCCTTAATTACTGTCATAGAGGTTCATAGTTGTCAACTAGAATATGAGTCCATAGAGTGATCCATAGAGTTAAAAATGTGGGCCATGGATCACTGTAATTCTAGTAGGGAGTAAGATATGGAACGAGCCATACAATAAATCAAATCACTGTATATCATATATGTGTCACAGAGATATATGCAATCCATATAGTGTGAGTCTATCACAATATAAATAGAGTGATATCCTTACCTTAGAGTGAGAACCATAGAGAGTGAATTGTTATAATTCATGGGCCTATTGTGGCCACCAACAACCCCCCTCTTTGTTTGGTATTAGCAATAACACCAAGCAAATGGGGACCCTTAATAAAAAATCCAAACAAACATTTTATGAAAATTTTTGTATTTGACTCCTTAAAACTTTATCGCATCGCAAAAAGAGAATGAAACGTTTTCTTATGAGCATAATAAACTGCGAAGAAGCGACGCGAAATTCATCGCACCGCATTCATTATGAAGCACTCTTAAATGAAAAAACTTAAGAAATCTCTGACGGCCGATATGCGACGTCGCATATCGCAACATCGCGTAAGCAGCACACAATGATTGACTGACTAAATGCGATGTTGCGATCTGCGATGCAAGTCACAGAAATCACCCATCGCAAATTTTCCTCAGCGCAATATTCAAGGAAAGCTGTCTGTTAACCAAAATTGAGCGCGCGCCTTAAAAGAAATTAATGATTGTACGCCAAAGTATTCAGGAAGGACAATTTTGTGTTTTTCGAAGAGTCAGTTCGCTATGAGTGTCATAATTATGCATTCATAAGAACTTAAAGCTTTCATGTCAATTTTTATTATCATTACTCTTTTACTTTGCGTAAACTATAAGACAGGAAATAACATGAAGCAATGTGCAGGAAACATCTAAGGAAAAGGGGAAAGCGTCAATGCTCGGAGAACAGAGAAGAGATCCCTTCAGAAACAGATGCTGATGTCAATAGGACATCTTAAGCTCAGAGTCAAAGGCGCACAAAAGCGACATGTTTACAAAAGACCCTGAAGCTTATGCCCAGAAAAGCCCGGAACAAAGAACGGAGGCAGTTTTCGGTGCAGAAAATTGTTCAGAGGGTAAAGTCCCTAACTTATTCAGTCATTCGCAAGGTCGGAAACCGAAATAGCAAAAGCAGAGTCAGTTTGAGAGAAATTTGAGTTATTACCAAGTATACACGCAGTGAATACACCCAGTCAGAGGAAGATTCTCGAAAATATCTTCTAGTTTACCAGAAAGTGGTGCAAGCGCGTGTTATTTCTATTTTTATAGCTCAAAAGAAAGTGGAAGGCGACCAGCCGACTCTTCCCAGTCGAATGTTGCATGATTGCAGCACTAAGGAGCAAATACATAAATAGTTTAGAATTAGATTCATTTTTTAGAAATAGTTTTGCTTTATCAGAAGGGCGGTCATTTAAAACCGTATCCTACATTTATGTAATTAAGTTAATTAGTTAGCAGTATTTAAACCCTTCTCAGGCATTTAGAGAAGAGTCCAGAAATTTGTCAAAAAGTTGTCCTCGGAACATGCACTTCTACACCCTCAGAGGAGGTTTTGATGAATGGATGGATCAAGATTTATTAATGTTTGCATTTGATGTCTGCTACTGATGTTGCACTTTTGTACTCTTAGTAGATGTTAGAACAAGTAGAGATAAATTGTTTTTGCTTGAAGTTTATGAGTAGGATTAGTCATAAATGGTACTTTTATCTCTTGGCCATTTCTACTTATATTCTTAAAGTGATTTACAGTTTTCAGTTGTTTATATGTTATTGCATGAATGTATGAGTTACCATTTGGCACTTCTGTACGGTGGAGTCATTTATTTATGTCTGATATATGAATAAATTATTATGCGATATGTTGTTCACAACTGTTTTTCCTAACTTCTTATGCAAAGTGGTTTATCTTAATTGATTTCTATTCTTATAATAGCTGAATGATCTTTATTACCAGTTATTGTTTGAAATCTCTTTAGATCGCATAATAGAAGAAATACACCCCGAGTTAGCGTAGATTAGATGTGTTGTTTCTCATTAGATTACAATAGCATAGAGTTAGTTTAAGAATCTGAATTAAATTAGCTTTAAGTACTCTTAGATCAACTTCATCCAACTCTACACGCACACACACACCCTTAGATTGGGAAACTGGTCCCATTATCCCCAGTCGGACCCGCTATACCAAACGGATAAGGAGCTGCCAACCAAGGTCCGGACCGGGTGGGTATCCCCCTTGTTGTCGACCCGATTTTCGGGGCTTCAACACATACCAACTTAGGGAAAGAGCTCCTAAAGACCTAGAAGAAATGCAGAGTATAGCTGTCAGTGTTGAAGCCAAACTGATTTCTAAATGAGCTAGAGCCAGAGCTGAAAGGAGGACACCTTTCAAAGAAGAACCTTCTGCCCTTGAATAGAAATTAGATGCTATTATTAAAGGAATGGATAGACTTGGTGATAGAGTACAAACAATTGAGAGAAAATCCCCTCGGGACGGTCAATCAAGCAATACTGGGAGAAATCAAAATTTCAGGAAAAATCAAAACCCTAATATTGGAAAGGCTGGGCCTGACCAAAACATTAGGCCCCCATTCCAGGAAAATTATGCTAAAGCCTCAACTTCTAATGAACCACCAGAAGACACTCAAATTAACTTAATGGGCCTCAACAATGAACAACAAGTTTTCTTGACCCAAGAGGACCAAGAAGCTCACACTCTTGAACAATTCCAAACTCAGTCAGGTGAATCATTCGATCTCAGGGAAAGAAGTTGTACAACAGAAATCCGAAGAGGAGATGATGCACCTGTGCATGAAACTCAACGAAAGATTAACCAATACAGAGCAGGCACTGGAAAAGGCACTAAAGGAAAAGCAGGGAGAATCCACCTCCCAGCCTCCTGAAATCATTCCTATTGTCTCAACTACAGCCCCCTCCACACTTGGAGTAGCATTGGCTCCCAATGTTCCAGCATCCACAACAGGGATAATTACAGGTACATCAACAACAGCAACTGCACCAAGCATCAATACTAATATGACCACAGAAAACTGATAAAGGCCATGGAAGAATTAAAGCTCTAAGTGTCAGAATTAAAACTGGTAAAGGAGCAGTTGGCAAAGGTAGAAAAAAGTTATGACAAATCCAAGATGAATGTGGCAGAGAAAACAAGGGAGGTTAAAACATTAGAGAACAAGGTGAGAGCATTAGAAAAGGATCTTTCTCTGGATAAACCTCTGGCAGAAATCGAAGGTATTCTGTGGGCCAACATCAATCAATCCCTTAATAATGTGTGGATATCTATCCAAGTTATTTATGAGCAGATTGACTTAATAAGAGCGGCCCAAGTGGAGATTCAAAAAACCAGAGCTTTATTGGGACAAATGCTTGAACAAGCTAACCGGCTAATATGTTTTTTGAACACCAAGACCAGCGAAGAGCTGGAAGCACTGGAAATCACAGACATGACAGGCACCATTCTGGAAATCAAGAGAGTTCTAACCAAGAGAACTCTGATGCAAAATTTGGAAAGGAGATGCCAGGACATGCAGGTGGAGATTAATTCTTCACAGAAAAGTTCACGGTTTTGCAGGATAAGGGTCTACCCAGTCCTTTAACAAGTAATAACCGGCTGATGAAACATGTAGATTATGCACACAAATTGAATAAATATGTTGTTGATCAAATTACTTTATCAACAAGTGCTTCAGAAGTGAAAGCACTTCCATCTGGCCAAGTCTTCTATCATAACTTGGAGAGCTTGTTTTATATTAAGCATGAGGTGAAACATCTATTCACCATCCAGCCTAATTTTTTCAGGTACACAGAAACTGATGAAACTTTAAAGAAGCTGCAGAGACATAAATTACCAGAATAGAAATGGTGGGAGGATATGCTAGAAATTTTATAAGCTTATTTTTGGTATGTTTGGTATCTTTGGTAAAATGAAAATTCTGGGCCATTTACCATGATGCGGTAAACAGAGTTAAAAGAGGGTCATATCAGTCAAAGTGTATCAGATCAGGGTTAAGTAATATTAGAACAAGACGGAGCAACCAACACAGAGTATCAGTGAAAGACAGCTGTAAACCGACTCACAGGGCCTACCTCCAGCGTATCTGACAAAGACGGAGCAACCAGCACAACATCAATTTGTCTTTTCCCTGTTTTCAAGACTATTTGTCTCTATCTTTTGTAAAAAACGATTAGTCATCACTTGATATTATCTCCGTGAGATATTTTGTATAAATACCCCCCGAAACGAAGTGTTTGGGGTTGGTGAATATTTCTAGACTTTGTTGTAACATTGAGTTTTGGAATAGAAAGTTGTTGGAATCAACTGTTGTTGTGCTTACTGGATGAAGAATTGAAGCAAAGGACTTGCCACAGGATTCTTGAATCAAACGTCGGACCAATAAGTCTTATATCTGTGTTTTAGAGTTTTTCTTATTCCTTCTATCACCCGTGTTTCAGAATCTGAATGGTAAAGATAAAGATTAATTCAGAATTTGCTTGAATGCACTCTGTGTTCATCCGTTATCAGTTTCTGTGTTTTCTTCAGAATTAGAATAAGCAGTGTAACTCTTAATTGCTCCTATTTCCTAATTCTTTCATGATTTATTATTTGTTAAGGAATTCTTAATTTGCTCTTTAGCAGTAATCATCCACTTTCCCTCTTTAAATAGGTTGAAAGATTCTTAACTGCCTTTCACCCAATTTGAACCCATTCCATCTACATCAAATCTTTATTTGTTCCCTGTTTGACTACCTTGCCCTGTGGAACCATCCTCTATTAAGAAACCAAATCCAGAAAGCCACCCTCATTGACTCCATTAGCCCAATGGACTGTACTACTCAATCTTACACCTCTGCTCTATTGAATCTCACCACCCAAAAATCAAACAAAACCCCTGAACCTTATAACTAGCCTAATACCTTTCAAAACAAAGTTAAATCATAAAGAGAAAACCCTCTCTGGATACAGATTGGCTAGATTCTGTATCTAAAAGATTGGTTTGTGGTTACCTCGGCCTCCTTTCCCTTTCTTACAACTTTGGGGAAAACCTGAGTGATAACACCTAGCATAGTGTCCAAACCTGTTACAAATGAAGCATCTTTCCTTCCTTCCATCTTTAAATCTCGGTCTTCCTTGACATTGCTTATTTGAACCTGCATTGTTCTTCTTGTTAGCATGAATGAAGAATGCAATAGGATCATTCCTATTTGAAGGCATGTCTCTCTCCATCATCCTTGTTCCTTCTTGAGTACATCTAGTCAACAATTCATTAAAACCTGCAATCTTGTCATTGTTGAGGATAATAGTGTTGAACACATGCCATTCACGAGGGAGACCTCCAAGGGAAATGACAGTAAACTCCCTGTCAGCAATAACTTCTCCAATTGAAAGAATATCATTTTTTATCTCGGTATTCCTCGTGAAGTAGGATTGGATATCTTCACCTCTCCCCTTCTTTATGTAAGTTGTTTTTGAGAAAGAGGACTTGGTTTGCATTGCTAACTTTGAACATGCCAACCAACCTCTCATACTTCTCCTTAGATGTGTTCAAATCGGAGATGTATGCAACCAAATTCTTGTTAATAGAATCCTGATTATCTTTTTAGCTTTGACTTCACCATTCTTGTACTTTGTCTTAGTGGTAACCAATGCATTTGAAGGAGGTTCAGTAATCTTTCCCTACACATAGTCCATAACATCCCGCTCTTCCAAAGTCAAATCAAGAGACATATTTCATGCATGATAATCAAACTTATCATTGAGCTTGTCATCAGGTTTGAAGTAAGATGTGGAGGCCATTGGATCTTGTCCTTGTCCAAAAAATCTTAGTGATGTCTCTTCTCAGTGATTGCTCTTTTTCACTCTTGCTTGGGCTTTGTCTTTAGCTCAGCTCTAATACCATGTTAATTTTAGATGTTAGGGTCCCACCCTAACCCCCTTATTTATGTAGTAGGATCGAGTCATAGTAAAGAGTCAATAAAGCCCATATTAATAATTGTAAGTGGTTAACCCGCATTTAATGACGGGACCACAGTTAGTTGCAAATGGGCAGTAGTATTAAATAAAGGGTAAATGGGCGGTAGTATTAGATAGATGGTATTAATAAAAACCCACGGTATTGACCCGTGGTATTGCATGTATGAGTCATATATAAAGGATAGAGACTCCCTGCGAGGAGCATCGTGTCTTGTTTTGTAATCGAGCTCTGCTCTATTTGGAGGTTGCCCCCTCGAAGAGGCC